>PPHD01013074.1:0-17591 GCA_002909625.1 Bambusicola thoracicus | reverse complement strand
CAATGACCATCGAGTTTCAACCCCCCTGCTATGTGCAGGGTCGCCAACCACTAGACCAGGCTGCCCAGAGCCACATCCAGCCTGGCCTTGAATGCCTCCAGGGATGGGGCATCCACACCCTCCTTGGGCAACCTGTTCCAGTGCGTCGCCACCCTCTGTGTGGAAAATCTTCTTCCTGATATCTAACCTAAACCTCCCCTGTCTTAGTTTAAAACCATTCCCCCTTGTCATTGTTCTTCCTGAGAGTTTCTGAGTTCTACAGAGGAGGTCCAAAAAACATCCTGAATGTGTAACATACCCCTTAGGATGATCCAAGAGAGCTGCTCTGCATCATTTGGTATCTGGGTCTGCACTGTGCTGTCATGAGAAGTAAGTGAGGAAGCTTTGGGCATTAACACAAATTTCAGAAACAGTCACAAAGCTGTTGAGATACAAGGACTTCTTAATGCACCCATACTGATGTGCTTTCACTGGTGGTACTCTGCATTATGCCAGAGAGAAGGCATAGCTCAATTTATTTTGAAGACAGCCCTCTGATGCATTGAAAAGCGTTGCTTAATTGCCTGGAATGTGTGTGCAGAGAGAAGTTTAGATATGCAAGTTATCTATTTGGTCTGTCTGCTCAACTCTCTATGGCACATGCCTCTGGCACTCATCAGCCTACTGGGCTTGACTGACTTCTTTGGCAGCTGAGCGATGGAAGGTGTCACAGCTGCCCTTACCCCTCAGCTGATGTGGAGTAAATCGTAATTATGTGGTTGTATTTGTCACAAAGTCCTAAAGATTGCATACAACCAAGCACCCGTGAGACAAGCTCCATTTCACTTTCCTCCCCAGTGGCTATACTGCAGCAGGGAGATGGGTTCACCACCTTTATACTGAAAAACAGGGGCTGTTGGGCACATTTCCAGCTCTGTTTTCAGCACGTGAGTTCCTTGTGAGTCCCAGAGCCAGGCAGTGTGGCAGAAGCTCAAGTTATTTGGGCAGATACTAACCTTCTAGTCAATGAGGAGGGAGAACACTGAGCTCATCAGAACAGAAGTATTGTTCTTCGCCACACACATCCATACTCTTTCTAATGCCTACTCCATGGATTTGGTATAGGAATACCACTATCTGCTGTTATCCAGGCTGGAGAAGCGATTCAGTGCAGGGCTTAATCCGCTGAGCAAAAATATGTCTATTATTTCTTTGTTTCAGCTCCCCTTCTGAAATAAAAAGGAATTCAATCCACCAAAATCCCAGTGGATCCACCAGGGTCCCAGTCATCTATCTTAAGGGGGACTGAAATGAGTTTAATCTCTACAGATTGTACAGCACACTGCATTGCCAGCTGTCTTCTTGCAGGGGTTGCTGTAGCTCGAAGGTCATAGTATAAATCCCTTGATTGAAAAACAACAACAAACACATTTAAAATGGGTAAAACCATAAGACGGTGCCATAAAGAAGATTATGTGAAGTAGATACTGTTAAAACAGTTTAAATGCCTCTTTCAGGCACGAGTTTAGTTACCTCAGAGCATATTAGAGAGAGCAATAAAATTTAATGGCCAGCAGTAAAGTGTTTATGCGTGGCTCTGAACACAGCATAATTTGAATGCAGAACATGTTAACTTCACCACATGGGTCAGTGGTGCTCAACTAACGAGTTTGGGTCTGTGGTGGGGTGCCTCCATGTTCACTGATACAGTCAGCAGGATCATGGTTTTACAAGGCAATTGAGGGGTCCCTTGTCTCTTCCCTAGGTTATGTGTTGGCATATCCCAGAGTAAGTTGGGATTGAACCACGTGAGAGGTAATGCTGATGGTCATCTGATGTCGACTGCGATCTGGATCAGCCCAGAACATGGAAACCTGCAAGTACAAATGGGCACCTATGAAGATGTGGCCTGGCACAAAAGGTAAGGCTGTCACCCTCACTGCCAAAAAAGAAAAAAAGTATAACGTTTTGTGGGTTATTTGGGGGGTGAACGTTTAAAAAGACAAGAAAATGATAACTGGATAGTAGTGCCAGTGCCACTTGCTAAGATTCCAGGTTGGGGTTCAGAAATCTGGTCTCTTTTCTCTGACCTGTTGATGGCTGTGATGCTCCATGGTGCAAGTGTCACTTCGCAAGTCCTGTTCCTACCCGCCATCTGTGTTTATTAACACTGCTGAGTTTTTGCTTTTTGGTGAATTTATGTAGCACCTAAACAACATGATCTAGAGTAGAGTACCTATGCATTTCTATCATAAGAAGCAACCTCAGGCTGTCAAGGCAAGAATGCATCTGGAGTATGATTGTTTGCATGAAAGCTGTTGCATAAAGAAAGATACAGGAGATGGATTGTAATGTGAACTCTTTCCTGAAGTGATACTCATTTAATAAATTCATTCTGTTTCTAAAGTAAGCAGTGCTGTTCTGGTTTTCAGCAGTCTGCCTTGCCTCTTAAGCATGCAGGTCTCCTGGAGCTTTGCCTCAGACACCAGGACAGCTGTTTACGCCTGGCTGCACAGCTGCCTGATGCTGCCTGCCCTTTTCAAAGCCCAAGGGCTCATTTAGTCCCTAGGGCTGCGTTCCCCGTTAGGGATAAAGACAGCTTAGCAACTGCTGTGACACAGTTAGTCGAGCACCTTATTCCAAAGCCTGGCTCCTCTCTGCTCTGCAATTCCTGTGCTTTTGCCCTTCCCTTGGCTTCTATGAGAAGGAATGCAGAGTTCTGTGGAAGAGCTCCTTCTGCTCCTAAATGGAAAGCAGTTCCTTCCTCTGCTCACGTCTTTATGGGGTGGGATGCTGGCACATATCTGAGAGTGGGTAGGAAGGGCAAATCAAGAAAGGGGCAAATCAGAGTTCTGCTCATCCCAATTGAACCCTTAGAGAGGGGAAACGGTGAGGAGAGCAGCTGGAACTCTGCCATAAGCAGCAGGCAGTGATGTATATTCAGGATGACTGGAGCAAGCAGAGATGTATGCATGAGCACAGCTTTTGCTTTTCCTCAGAGCACACATTATAATATCCCTTAAATAAGTGAAAAACTGGTTTTAGTTAGTTCTATTTGCTTTCATCTGGGAGGTGTGGATGAGCGAGGAGGTGAGCAGGAAGGGGGTTTGCATTCTGATTTGCAAACTAGCTGCTTTTTTGTACTTTAACTTCCCTCATCATTTCTTGCCTCCCAGGACTATGCCACCCTCTCTTACAGATTGAAGTGGGGAAGGGGCTCTGTTTCAAATGTAACATTTTTTTCTCAATTTTTTTTTTTGTGTTATTTGCAAGTCTGTGCAGACTAGATGCCTGTAAGAGCTCCTTGACAGGGTCTGGTGGAGGACTTCAGTGAGAACTGCTATAGATGATTTCACATTGGGCTGGACTGGTGTGTTTGTTTTTATTGAAATGTTCTGACATTTTACAAATCCTGATAGTGACGCATGCAGTTTGTTACCACCATGCATCAGGAGCCTTTCTGATATCATACCTTAACTCTGGAGCTCCTAGGTGCTGGAGCACCCCCTAGGGTGAATAAACCAGCCCTTGGCCTTGCTTCAGGGCACTCTGCTCGTGAAACTGAAGCGGTGTATCATGGTTTATCAATGTGCTGTCTTGGACAGTACATCTGCTGATTACTTTCAGTTACAACTCAACCTGATTACACTTAAACTTACTTGACATGTGCAGAGTTTTGCTCATGTACCCAGCACTGGAAGTCACTGATTATTATACGGCTGTTAGGTTTGGCTACTTACGAGGCTGATCAACCAAGCCAACAGGTAATGAATTCCCTTTACAGCTTGCTGTCCTCATTTGGATAGGCATTTGACTAAGCAAGAGGCTCTTTTATTTGCTTGTGCTCATAGTGCAGAGCTCAGCTGTTACTCTTCATATGGTACAAGGGAACATCTCACCTTTTTCCCATCAGTTATGCACTACTTCCCACTCCATCATGCCATACCTAGTAGCAGCAGAAGTTATTTCATTCCTTTTTCTCTCCTGTTTTTGGAACAGAAACTTAAGTGCCTTTTGGCTCAGACAGATGAACAGTCTCCTTTAATCACCAAATCCCATGCTCAGGAAGCAATGGGATGTAATTTTATGAATGTCTTAAAAAGGATTATACTTGGAATGAGCGCTCTATTTACTGGCTGTATAGGAAGTATGCTTCCTACAGTGTTAGCTAAATCAGACATAGATACCTCCCACTGTATTATATCAGACAGATTATCAGCTAATATAAATGAGCTAAAACTCACAAATGCCAGTAGATACTTACAACTTCGGTCCAAATGTCTTCCTCACCTGCAGTAAAATTCACCTGTTCTCACCCTCCCGATAGACACCAAAATATTCTTTCTTTTTTTTCCTGATCAAGTAGAAAGGGGGAAAATAGTAGAACTTTGGATACTACTATAAAGTAGATGACATTTTTGCATGCAAAAATGTTGCCACTGTGCATTTGGAAAGAGGGCGATAAAAGGAAAATAGGAAAATGGAATAAAAACAGAGGGAAAAGAAATGAAATCCAAATCCATCCTTGTAGAATAATCTACCTGGTAGAGATTTTTAAGAGCAGTGGAATTACGTGTTACTTATTGGTAATTGCATGTCTGACAAGCTATTCAGTATCTGCTGACATAAGATAGCTAAAGGAAGCAGGAGTATTTCTCTTACTAACATTTAAATGAGGCATAAAATCCCTGCTAACCGGATTATTACCATGCTAGAGCTGTCATTGTGCAGGCCTGGCTGTGAGACTAGTATGAATAACAGAAGTATGTGTGTCTGTATGTGGTTTCCTTTTCTCTTTGTTTTGAGATCTGGGTCATTTCAAGCAGGTCTGTGCAGGAGAGCAGCCAACTGGCAGGCAGGAAAGTTGGGACACTTAGCTAACAATGACATCTGGTGAAAGGTACAGGCTTTTACTGTACAGCCCAGTAATTCCAAAACTGTTAAAAACCTTGCACTCATCCTGAAAAAAAGATAGGATGGGATATGAGATAGCTTTTAACAATCAGTGAGAGGTTCTTCTCTGCTTGAACCAGGCCCTGAAACATTCAAATTTCATAAAAACAGAACTTAAAAAAACAAACAAACAAACAAAAAAACAGTATGACATTTTATCATAACAAGATGTCTGTTGTGATAGGACAAGGGGAAATGGTTTCAAGTGAAAAGAGGGGAGATTCAGACTGGATATAAAGAAGTGTTTTACAATAAGGGTGGTGAGGCACTGGCACAGGTTGCCTACAGATGTGATGAATTTCCTGTCCTTGGAGACATTCAGCATCAGATTGTATGGGGCTCTGAACACCTGGTGGAGCTGTAGGTGTCCCTATTCATTGCAGAGGAGTTAGAACAGATGGCCTTTAAAGGTCCCTTCCAACTCAAACAATTCTATGATTCTATGAAATAGCAGTACAGTTCCTAGTAGTGCAGAAATTACTCTCTAAGAGTAACAAGGGTGGAAGGGGAAAAATGAAGTATTGATTTGTAGAGACAAATACATTAATCTTCACATTATTAAGGCACTAGAAACAATTTTCTTGCAACTTTAACAACAACAAAAAAGTATAATAAGATTAGTTTTTCAAAGCAAATTTGAATTAGTTAATATCAGCCAGCACTCATTATTAGTTGTTTAGCTGAAATGAATGACTGGGAGAGTGAAAAAAGCTGTTAGGCATCTTGGTATGTAGTTTATTTTTGTGTTGTGGATATGGTCTTAAAACAGCTCTCTTCTCAGATATGAGAACAATTGGAGAAAAGATAAATGGGACATTTTAGAACTGAAGACTAGGAATCTAGAACCCTCTGCTTGAGTTCATCTCTCTCTGAACTCTCTAAAAATACTTGGGTCTCCCTTTGAAACTGTAGGAACTAAAGGTTGAGGTGTTCTAAACAGAATTTGCAGCTACTGAAGAGGATGGTCCTCCTTCCTTCTCCTCCTTTTGTTTCTTTCTCTTTCCATGTGCCAGCTCATGGGATCCCTGTCACCAAGATTAATTCTGTTTGTCTCACCTTACTGCACCTTGGAGAGCAGGAAATAAGGTACTGCTGAGAAATGGGGGAGGGCTGAGGGAATAGGAAGATGTAGTTGGAGTTGTTTCTGAAGGTGACAGACTTTAGTGAGAAGAGCTGTCACACCTTAAGCGTTTGCCCAGAGGCTTCATGCTCTGTGTTAGCTCTTGAGAAGGCTGTGATCATTCTTGTTATGCCACATGGCATAAATAATGTATGGATGCATTATAAAATCATGACATGATGATCATTGTAGGATTGTGCTAGGAGGGAAGCATGTTTGGATGTGAGGAAGGTAGCTTAAAATTAAAAGTAAACGGTCCGTTGATTAATATTGCTGTAAGAATAATTGAAGACTGAAACTCTCTTTTAGTCAGGTGGGACAGCATTGGGTTAAAACTACAGTCCACATGTTCACACAGGATTCAGAGCCGTACAAAAGTAGTTTGATTCCTGCAGTCTGATTTCCTTGATGTCTTTAATGAATTAGCTGATGTAATGATGAATTGGGATGGTGGCAAGATTTCAGAAGTAGATAGATATCCACTATGAGTTTTAATGACTTTACCTAGCTCTCCTACAGAGGACTCTATCCATAGAGTAATGACTTGTGAAACCAAATCAGTTGCTGGACATGTTCTTGCTAGAGTTCATGACTCCAGTGCAGCTATCCTTATTTACACAGTAGTTCCCAATTCTGTTCACAATTAACCTACCCTCTCTGTTGCCACCAGTACACTTATTCATGCAATTTTGTAAGTGAGAACACATTCAGGCCTCTAGAGAGAAAAATCTCTTTATTTTCTTGAGCCAAATATTCTCCGATTGCTTTTTATTTCCATTATCTTCAATTTCTCCTGTCATGAAGGTATGTTTCTCACTTTAAAATGACTTCATCCAATCAGCTTCCTGTGATTCTGCCTCTTGTATTATATTTGTTTCCTTGAGAACGCATCCGCTTCATCCATTATTACGGTAATGATTTAATGGCTCTTAAATCTCTTCAGCCCCCATCAGTGAGCCTTCAGTATTTCTGCTGTGGTATTTAACTGTATGCCACTGTATTGCAGGAGGGAGTGGAATAAAAGGAGAAAAATTACTTTTACACAGAGAATTATGAACTGGACTTTTCTGCCTTTTCAGTAGTCAATAGTAAAATGTTTTTCGTAACTTGAAAAATTGAAACCTCTTTTTAAATTGCATTTTATGCCCCAAATCTTAATTCTACAGGAAAAAAAAATATATTTAAGCAAAGTGATTTGCCTTCAAGGAATGTTAAAAGCATGACTGGGAGGTCACATGGGACACCAGGCTTTATCTCATTGCAAAGACAGACAGAAGTTAGTATTCCAGTACTCTCTCTTTGCACCTATCTCTTGGCATCTCTCACGTTCATATTTTGCCCAGTGAGATTTCTATGTTTTGAGAAATTAGATATACTCTCTTGAGAGTATTTTCTTCCCCCTATATATGCCTTTGGTTATTTGCACTTCACAAAGAGCTCTCCATCATGTCCTGTCTCCATGGTTGCACCTATGTTTTGGGCTGTGTGGAATATAATGCAGAGGGAAATGGTGAACATCCTTGAAGGAACACAGCTTTTACAAGACTTCAGTTCAAAGCTCTGTTCACAACTTACTGCATAATGCTGGTTAAAAGATGCCCTCTGCCAGTTCTTCTAGCAGTTTCCAACAACTCTCCAAGATCTTGGTACTGCAGGATGTTCAAGGGGTAGCCTAGCAATGCCTTCCATACTGTATTGGCAATGTCTCACAAGGGAAACTGACTTCTCCTGAAATATCTAATTTCCTAAAGGACATGAGTAGTTTTTTACAGGTACTGGAGGAGTTGCTGCAGTGTTAAGAATGATACTCAGAAAGACAGCTCATTGTGTTACAGAAGTTACTGCTTACTGTAATAAGGGTGATCAGTGGTAAAGAGATTGGACAGTGATATGGATCAGATATAGAGTCATGTTAAGACTTCTGTTTCCTGATCAGAAGTCAGTTCTCCAAGTGGAGAAAAACTGACTTGTTTATTAAGCAGCTGACAAACTACTGATGGTGTCTGTTTTAGGATGCTTAAATTCAGCTGGATAACCAATGAAAAAAATGGAAAGAGCTCCTTCTGACTTCAGAGGAGTACTGGGAGTGTATATACTTTAGCAGGCTCATCTGGTTACCATGATGATGGAAGATCTTGACCTTACAACCCTGTGTTCACATCATCAGTAATAAATCTTTCTTGATAATAGTTACATTCATAGAAGCATCTTAAAACAGCCAAGGAATGCCAAGATATGTACCAAAAGTCATCAACAACTATGCATGAACAATTATATGTGGATTTACTGCATTTATCAGTATGAATTATCTCCTTGCAGAATCTATCACAACTATAATCTACAGAGCTGCCTGTCATTACGTTATAGGGTTCTTAGGAGGGAAACTGATTGTTAACTTCTCTCCTTCAAGTTGCCTCATAAATTTACACATAAACAACATTTCTAGCAACTCCTTTTTTTTGACTCAGAAGTCTGGAGTCTGCTTTGTGTCAGTGTTACTCAGTCCAAGGAACAGAAATTCAGGATTCAGAATTAGTCACTGATTATAGCTTCCCTATGTCATAGAATCATATGATTATGCAATCAGTTTACATATTCCATTGATAGTAGCTCTAAAGTGTAGGTGCTTCTGAGAAACTAAGAGAAACCAATGGATTCAGGCAAAAAAATGAATGCAGCCTGGATAGATCTTTCAAATATGTTGGCTTTATAACAGCACATGAAATGTTTATCATCTTACAAGCACTGATGTTAGTAGTGAAAGAGGTATTCACTCTAGTTTGCTTAAACTGTTTAACTATATGCTCTAATCCATCCTCTTGAGGAAGTTCTAGAGAGATCCCTGCATATGCATCTTCTATTTTACATGGTGTGAATACTCTTCAGAGGGAACTTTGATTCCTTCTATCATCCACAGCAACACATTGCAGTACTACAAGACAGCTGAGTCAGTATCAACAGTCTTATATCAGATTCAGTTGCTTAATTGGAGCCTATGCTGGAGAAACTTTGTGAACTTGCAGCAAAAATAGCCCAATTAAATACATTTTGCTTCTGAAAAGGGACCCAGAATGTGAACTAGGTTCTCCTTTCTCAGCAAAACTTAACAATAACTAAATGAAGCTAATATTTTCCAACTCAACAATTCTCTAATACATGGCAGTTAGGTAGGGAATAAAAAAGGGTTTATTAGCTGACCCAGAAATTATGACCAGCCCACTTCTAGCAAGAAGAAGAAATGTAAATTATTCAACTGCAAAAATAAGAGGTAATTGAAGAGCTAGCTACATTTGAAGGTTTGCTCGTGGGAGAGGATGTCTTACCCCCATAATGCTCAGCAACCAAAATCATAATGCACTGATAACTATGAATACTATATCTAAAATGGTACTTGTTGCTCCAATCTTTAATCTAAAGCAGGAACAAATTCAGGAACAGCCCACTGCCTCTGGACTGATTTATATCTGAATGTTTCAGATTGCGCTTAGGCTGAATTTAAATTTGTTACCAGAGAGTATGGAGAGCTATCACTTCTGTGTTCTTTCTTGACCTTCTCAAATGAGAGACTGACCACAAAATGGGGTTTAGAGTTGCAAATTGGATGCATGAAGAAGATGGGGAACTGGATGAGAAGTTCTAGCATGCTGAATAAAAAAAATGAGTGGAATAAAGCAGATGGTTTCTAGTTTCATTCACTGTATGATAAAGCAGAAGAGAGGACAGGGGTGCAATATCTATAGTATTAAATTAGCATCTCTCTTAGCTGGAACTGTGGCCAAATGACACTGGACAACATTTCCAAAAATACTGATAAATTCTCTTACCTGGCAGAAACAGAATGGCTGTATTTAAAATGCTTAATGTAATTGTCTTACTAACCCCCTGGAAAGTGGACATTTTTTTGGAGAGTCCTACAGGACCTGTGTCAAGACAAGGCCTGATAACGTCCCTTAGCCTTGTTTAATCTCATAATAAGGTCAAGTCCTGGCGTAGCAGGAGAGATTTCCCAAAACCCAAGTTAGAACAGTGATGGTTCCTTCTGGCTCATTTAATTTCAGTTAACGGAAGGTCCATAGCAGAGTGAACACAGACAGTTCTGTTTGCTTGACTGAGGGGAAAGATGACTGCAATGTGCTGGACAATCCAAGCAAAACAAATCCTTGAGAACCTCAATCGTTCCAGGACTGAAACTTCAAGTAAAAGCAGCAAGGTTTCAAAGAAAAAATATCGTATAAATCTAAAACCACCTAATCACGTATATCTTCCTAAATTACTCACATTATTCTTTCTCTGGGAAAAATTGATTGGGTCCATGCCACCCAAGAAGTGTTTCATGTAAACTGCAACAGTGTTAGGTAATGTAAAACAAGAGCAGCAAATGAATTCCTTGATAAATATTTGCTGCTTTGTCTTTCTTTCAAATCTTTTGCTTTAATGATTCTGATCCTACCCAACAAATTATTCACTGACAAGCTACCTCTGAGGAGTAACTACAAGCTAGGAGTATACAAGCTAATTTCAGCCTTTGGATACAAAGATTTGTACTGCTGCTCTGTGTCATTGCCTGTCAGAGGTCCTCTCTAATCCCATACAGCCACTCCACCTCCAGACAAATAAGCAGCCCCCCACAGGCAAAGCATGGCAATCCTGGACTTACCCGATATTTGTGGAGTCACCAAGCCTGCTGACAACAACCTGGGGCGAGGATGCTTGTTTGATTTTCCACTATTCACCTCAGTTGGTGAGCTGGATGACAAGAAATATTTTCTGGCTCCTGACTGTAACTGTGTTAAACAAGACAGAAAAGAAGCAGAATTGGAGATTAGCACCTCACAACAATGAATAAGAAACAGTGAATGGAAAGTTAGGCATTCATATGGACAGCCTCGAAGGCACTTCTTGCGTTTATTTTGGTGCTTCTGTCTTTTCATTTTAAAAGGTAGATGTCAGTTTTGCTCTTCCAAATACGTTGTCTATTTTATATTCCAAGGTGTGGAATTTGCATATACCTTCTCAGAAGTGTACTATAGAAATCCTAAATAATTGAGTATCTTTGCATAGTCAGTGTTTGGAAATTGAATTATATAGATGAGATCTTCACTAGCTGAAGGAAGAAAATAAAGGATTAAATAGATCCAACCAGTTACGTGGTTCCACTTTTTGTAAGCAGAATTAGTCATTAGCTAATGAGAGCTGATGCTGGGATTTCAGATGCTGGGCAGTGACGCATTTGGTGAGTGCATTTGTGCTACCTGTTGAATAAAACACTTATCTCAGGAAGGTTTTTGGGTACAAGAAGAAAGATTGAAAAGGATCACGTAATCTGCAGTTATAATAAATGTATCTATGCATAAGCACTTCCTACTTGCTTGTGCTGCCTTTATATTGCTCATCTAAAGAATATACTTTTCCCTTACTACCTCCATATCCGGGATTGGACCAGAGCCCTACCATACGAGCTTATGAAGGAACATTTTCTTATCTCAGATAATTCAACTAAATGGGCAAAGCACGCAAAATATTCTCAGAGAAAAGAGGGAGAAGGAGGTGTAAATTACTGAAAAGTGCAACGACCTCCTCCCAAATCACTGTTTTACCTACTGACACCAGTTCATAAATATATATATATATAAGGCCAACACATAAAAAACTCTCAATCCTGACCAAAAGACAGTTGTTCATCTTTCTCCTCCTTTACTCACATTTCTCCTCTTCTGTCCCCATTCCATCTGATCATTTAATGGCATATTTTACCACATACTGACTCTCAACTCTCTATTTTATTTCTCCCTGGCCTAGTAACAGCATTGCAAGGCACACATTTCTCTTTCACCCTGTGGAGAAGCAGTGCTGATTTGCTTTCCTTCCAGATGTGGAGGAACCTGTTCATGTTTAATATTCGCTCTTCAGTCACACAGCAACCTGCATTTAACAACACTTTTATGCATTATAAATGCACATACATTTGAAAGAATGATATTCTCTCTACTCAGCATCGCTGAAGATGGAGCTAATGTGAACTCTCTCATTTCTGAACTTTTTTTTCATTTCCTAGATCCTTGTGTGTGTACGACTCCAAATTCTTCCCAAAACAGGCACTACCTAACTCTTTGGAGAGTGTACTGGGGTTTATAATATATCAGAGGAAGAAAGTGGCTAATAAGTAGAACAGGTAAATCTACCCTGCGGTGCTTTGCCTCCTGATCCTCGACAACATCTCTGTATCTTCTTAGGTCAACAGAAACTCATTTATTTAATAAGTCTGCACCTGCCCATGTGCATCCTTTGAGCTGCAGTAGTTTAACAACCAATATGAATATCAGTGTTAAGTGGATATGCTGATGGGAGGGTATATGGGATTTGTGGGGGCTTTGGAAAGGCTATAGAGGCTCCATGGAGAACATCCTTCATCCTTGAGGTGCAGTGAGCTTTGGTGGATCCTCAATCTCATCTGTGGTGTGAAGGTCAACCTCACCACTGTGCTGGGGAAGGGATCCTCCTGGAAGCTGCGCTAAGGCATGTGAAACAGAGAGAGGTGATTCTCACTGCTGTGCCATGGATTGTAGAGCGTATCCTCCTGGAGGCCGTGCGAAAGGAAGAGAGGGAAGTGTCATGGGACAGCCAGCACGGTTTTACCAAAGGCAAGTTTTATCTGACCAACAAATGACCTTCTGTGACAGTGTAATGGCATCAGTGGTCAAGCAAAGAGCCTTTAATTAGTCACCATTCCCTGAGCAGTTCAAGAGATGTGGAGATGTGGCACAGAGGGACTTGTTTTTGTGAGCATGGTAGTGATAGGTTGACAGTTGGACTAGATAATCTTAGTAGTCTTTTCCAACCTTAGTGATTCTATGACTCTAAGTATCCAGGCCTCAGGGCTTTGAAGTGTCTGAAGACCTAGAAATCCTGCCCTTGTGTAATGAGCAAGACATTCACTTTGGCATGAGCTCAGGTATTCCGCAGCACTGGTAACCCCACTGAGTGCAGCACAACACTCCTTTTATCTTCAGGTGGCAGAGACAGGGATTGTTTATCAAGGTTCAGTCTGCTAATGGACTTTCACTGAAATAAAAAGGTCAAAGCTGACTAATACAGGGTAAGTTTCAGTAGCCTTCATGATCTGTGTATTTACACAAAACTTATTTTCAGATGGACTTTGCAGTCTTCATTTGCAAGTCATGATACCTCATGAATAATTGCAATTACTTTCCATTTAATGAAACAATGGTACTTACTTTAAAAAGAAAAAAATACCATACACAAAACCTGTGCCTTAAGGATGTGGGGAATAAATATTCTCCAGCATCAGTTAGAGAAAGATTTATGGAGTGACAGCTACTTAAATGCACGTGGTGTGAAATGCAGTATTTTATGGACAGACTCTTTCACATCTCTAACCCTAAGCAAAGTTTATGTTCAATTGGAAATCAGAGTAGACCCATTACAGATCAGATGCTAAAGCGACATTGACTATTGTTCTTGTTCAGTAAATTTACAGCCAGTGCCTGACCATGACAATGTGGGGTTTGATATTTTTTAAAATTATTTTTAAAGGGAAACTGCCGATACTAGATACTGCCATAAACTAGCAAGCAAAGGCTGATTAGGAATCAGTGAGATGGATTTCAACAACAAAAAACCTCATGACCCTTCCTGCAGTAGTGGAAGGAGTCACTGAACAAGGTGACTTAGGATATGGTAGATTTACCAGCACATGAAGCCTTGAAATTCATTTGTTTTCAGCCACAGCATTTTGTGTGATTTACCACATGGCCACATCAACACTTCTTCCCAGCATAAGGGAGTGGGAGAGACTGCAAAGCCAGGAATAAGACAATCCATTTTGTCAGTATGCTCATGTCAGATGAAAGCTTCTTGCACCCTGAGGAGGCACTGCTATCCAAGATCTCATTCTTTTTGCTGGAATTTATCCCATATAATTCTGGATGCCTGCATCTGAGTTAGTTACCTTAGGCTTCCATCCTAATTACTGAAGGAAAAACAGGTTACAATTGGTAGTGCTTGAATTAATCACATCTTAGAAGTGCCTGTTTCTCTCCTCTGACTTTCAATGATGTTGAGGGTGGCTCAGAGAGAGACGTCTGTTTTATGAACCTCACTCTTGATGCCTCTCATGATCTGGCATCAGAGACATTGAGATGTTAATAAGGAAATTCCATGTTTAGTGATGCTAGGATCCCTGAGGCTGCAAGTAGCCAGTTCCTCCAAGGCAGTTAAGGAGGCCGTTTCCTGCAAAATTGCCAAATTATGTGGAGTTGCATAGTCATGGAGGTGTGACAAAGCACTACCTTCTGTTTATCCCAGTTTGGCCATGTCTTCAAGCTGGAAGCAACAATGCAATACTTTGATATAAATGCAAAGAAGAACTCTCATATAGACCTGACCATATCTTGTCCAACTTGCTGTGGGCAGCTGTTTTAGTCTGGAGTAGAACCATACGTTCTTGATCCACTGGCTTGAAAAGTACTTGTGGTGTAGGAAGGAAATCTGGATTAGGTCCTAGCAGTGCAGTCCATCCTAATTTCTTGAGACGCCAGAGGGAGTTTCTTACAGGTACGTGTTACATATTATGAGTGCTAAAGGCAAAATCATCTTGTGAGAGAATGTAGAAAATAGGACTTGCCAGAAGATAGATCCCAGATGTCTCTGACGACCTTAAAAGGGAAAAGCAATGTCTCTTCTTAACACACTGAAGGGAGATGAAAAAGGAAGAAAAAGTAAATGGCAGTTATTTCACTTTTAATCTTGCTAAATGGAATTTCAGTATGGTATGAATGATAGCAGCATGAACAGAGATTCTTACTTTAATAGGATTATTGTCAGATGCTGGCTGTGTTTGTACTAGAGCAATGAGTTTCCTGCAGTGTGGATACATTTCCATGTTTGATAAGTTACAAAGGCTACTAAACGCATTTCACTTTAGATATCAAGTTTGCAGCGCTCTCTATTTTTCTCCTATTTGAAAGATTATATCTGCAGACGTCTCACACACAAGGCTGAGATTCCCATTATAAGTTCTCACAGCACTTTGTAAAAACTCTGTCACATGATGTTGATATACTAATATCATTCACGTGTGCATTTAAGTACATTTCTTGAAGAAACTTCGAGGTTTTTGGTTGGAAACAATAACTATGTTTTATTTCTGCTTCTAAGTCTTAACATCTCTGAATTCAGCCTAAGCCTGTTTGTTTTGATACAGGCACAAGCTTTAAGCTAGACTGAAGAAAATACCTTTTAGCTTTCCTTACACCTTATTATAGCTCCAAACATGCCCTTTCATATCAAGCAGAGAGCTGGCTTGTTGACTGTGGACATCTTTTGACGTGAAGTCTGCATTGCTTTGCAATTATTCTCTGGTATCAGGTAGTTGGCAGAAGTCAGATGGACTTTTTCCTTGATGTCACCCATCACAACTGCATGTAAGAGTTGAGCCTGTAGGCATACAATGTTAATTCACCCATCTCCAGGCTGCTCCCAGAATTTCATAGACACTTCAGCTTTGATATTGTTTCTGTTGTTTGATTTCATTTTCCTGAAGTGACAGTCTGCCAATTAATTCTTTGTAGCCTATACTTAAGCAAGAATGATTTACAGTTAAGCTATCTCAGCTAATCATGGTGTAATTAATAGTCTGCAATGCTTTTATGTCTTAGAGAAGGAAGTATTTCACACATAGGACTTTTGCATGCTCTGTAATGACGGATTGTAATACAAAACTTTTTATTATTATTATTATTTTATTAAGAAATTGCCTTCTTTTTTTGGAAACATAATTTCAAAGAGCTGGAATGTAAATTTGACATTTTTATACACTACTGGCTATTACAGCATATTCAACTCCTAGGGTAAGTAAACAAATGAGCTGAATTTTCTTCAGTGCTACACAGTGAGATTTCTCACTAAGAATGCATTAGACAGTTTCAAAGATATTAATTCAGCATTTTTGTATGTGTACCAGAACATGGGACAAAAGAAGCTCCCTGCACTGTGAACCAAGACCACTATCTCTTCCTACCTCTCCCTGTGACCTGGAGAATCTTCAAAATTCTCATGTCCAGACAGTTAAGCACAGCAAGACCACCTGTAATATTACTGTTATGTCTTCTTGACAGAAGTGTTTTGAAAGGCTTTAGCGAAAGGCTCTCATTAGCCCAGCTGTATTTATCCTGCTGACAAAAGGACAGAGATTAGAGACATCCTGGGGAACTTTGTAATGTCCTTCATATCATGGTATCCCAGGAAGCTTGGCCAGGCTCAGGCTGGATATTTTGGCAGAAGACAGGTCTTGGCTCCAGCCAGTGCTGTGAGCTCCAGCCAGGGACACAAGAGCAGACAGGCACTGCCTGGAAACTGAGCTCTGGGTCAGTTTCCTGAATTTGTTTGGAGAGACAAGCTTAGTTGTCATGAAAACCTTTTCATGCTGTTTGATGGTTGGCCTTCAGATTAGGCAATTGTTGCAGCCTCCCTTCTGGTTATATTTGAAAGCTATCAGCTCAAATCTTGCTGCCTCATTAAATAATGATGAAGTGATTACAGGCTGAACTCTCTAAAACAATTTAAACTTATTTTTGAGACACTAAATGAAAATACACAAATGTTTTGGGGTTTTTTAAATATAACTGTATCTGTTAAGAGAAAAATAAATGCCTGGATAAATACTGTAAGTATTATATCAAAGTGATATCTGTTGAGATGGGAGTGTGCACATTTCTTTCTTTTTTTATTTTTTATTTTTTTTATTTTTACAATTGTATAAACAACATTCTTTGGTGTTGTCAAACCAAGGCATCTGGAGAAATTCAAGCAGTATTTCCATCACAAGTCCCTAGACTAATACTAACATCTGAAGCCCATAAAGAACCCTACAAATCGGTTTCACATCAAAGCATGCAAAATGTATTGGCGTGATGAATCATGTTAAGTGATGTAAAACAGTCAAGTACAGTTGCAGTCTTCTTCCTTTGCATAAAAGTAGCCGATTATTTGTTTCAAGTTCCAAAGGGAACAACCGTTTTTACATTTGACACATCTGGAGAGTACCCAGTGCCACTCTGAAAAGCCCTTCAGTATTAATCAAAACTTGTTTGGGATTAATGGACTTTGGTCAGTCAGTCTCTTGGAAGCTTGATTTGTCATCTGGTCTGTCAGTAATTTCTATTAGAGGTGCACTGTCGCAGATGAGACACATGGAGCCTTGTAGCTGTATTTGGGACATATTTAGTCATTGCAACAGAGAGAGAGATCACATCCCTGAGCCTTTGACACTCTCTGGCCAAAAATGGGAAGGAGAAATATAGTTTATGCAGTTCAAAGAAAACAGCAAGAAAGGATTTACTCTCTGAGAGTTTTTTTTAGGGGATTTTCTTTCTGCTTGAGTCAAGTCTGATCTTACTGGAGGCCTCACTACTTGGTTCAGAAAAATAATACTGTTACGCTGTCTGTAAAGGATGAAATTTCAATTAACCTGTCTTCATGCAAGTGAGTCACAGGACAAGGACATATTCTTTGCATAGTG
>PPHD01013073.1:0-17591 GCA_002909625.1 Bambusicola thoracicus | reverse complement strand
AAAAAAAAAAAAAAGCTTCTTTAGAAGATCCTCCTTTTCACAGAATCCAAGAATAACTTCTCATGCTTTTAGCCCTCAGCAGTTTAATGTTTCTTTCCATTCTCAAGGGTTACAACCTGTTCTTTTTATCCCTTATATTTTATCTGTCTGTACAACCACTGCTTCTAGCACCATTTTTCTAACATAGTTACTTATGCTTGTATAGCCTTCTTTGAAATGTTGTATGTTATCAGCTAAATGCAGCTTCTAAAATTTCATTTTCTTTTCTCTGCAGGTATCAAAATCTATTTAAGTAGTCCATTACAAGGGTTTCACCCCTACAGTAAGTTTCTTTTACTTTCATGAATCTTAAGGGAATATTTTCAGAATGGGGAATGAAGAATTAATTGTGCAACTGTCATTACTGCTAAGGGAAGCGATGGAGAGATTTCCTACACCTCACTCTCTCAGTTTACACTTTGATGTCTAGGACATGCTTCAGGTCAAAGACTAGATTGTAAAACATCGTATTCGGCAAAAAATTTGAAAGAAATACATGTATGATTTCTTAAACTCACATTAACTTTGATTGATTTCTTAATATATAAAATGACAATGCAGAAGATCACATAACCAAAAAAGATACCAGAAACAAACTTCCCAGCATTTATTTCTGACATGTAATTCATAATAATGCATACTGGTTTCCAAACTCCTTAGTCAATTTGACTTTTGCAAACTTGTCTAAAGAAATCTGCATTCTTTATATTTAGATCCTGCAAAGAAGTACACGCATTCACTTGATTACTTGATATTTCACAGAATCCTCTCTTTTTCACTAGAAAAAAAATTCTTAGTTATGAACTTTTCTTCTTCATAAAGGCATAATATTGCCTTATGTTTATTAGAATTTACAAAAATATTTTAAGAGAAACCATTTAAATGACCAAATGGAGGCAATTTTTTGCTGTTACTGTTTCTAGAAATAAATAACCCTAAATGTAAAGCTTTCAGAGTATGACTACAGAAATATTGTATTATGTAACCTCAGAAAATCTTTCACATGTGGTTTAAGTGTATGATTTGTCAGATTATTCAGTTTTAGAATCTTGCTAACGCAATTGTGGATTAAGCTCTTTGAATCAGCAGCAACACTATACACATGCAAAAAACATACTCTTTTAACATGGGGCTCTATAAGCCAGCTTCCCTAGCTGCGTTTAATTCCAGCAGTGGTATTACAAGAAATACAAAGGGTATGCTACATTCTGAAACAGAATTAGCAATTCATTCAAAACTGTATAACATTTGCTGAAGTTATAAATTAATGTGTCATCATTTCACATACTTAAGTGATAAAAATAAAAGCACTTATTACAAGAAAATTGGTCATTGGGGAAAAAAAATAGCAGAGAATTTTACAGCTTATATTCTTATACTTGTTATTTTCCTACCCAGGTACAGCCATTCTTACTTTCTGAAGAGAAAAACAAGAAAAATATAAAAAACATTTAAAAATTCTAATAATTTTATTTCAAAGTAAAATGTTCATGCACATTTTTAGTTTTCTATATCTGTTCTTGTATTTTTGTTTTTGATTTCAAAATAGTGCCTACTGAATGGTTGCAAGTAGCTGTGCTGGCAGTTTATCTCACCATCACCTGTTCCTGCCACAATGAGAGGTGAAAGTGATTTATATGGATTTATAATTCCACAAAAAATGCAACTACCATGGAATCTATAGAAACTATAGACCTTCTGGATGACGGATAATGCCAAGTTCCTGGACATGTTTTATTCTCCAGTGATGAGAATATCAGGGAAATGCCAAGAGGTTCACAATGCAGATTTTCCTTTGAGTATTAGCCATGAACAAGGAGGTAGAAAAGGCTGTCTTTTCACATTGCAAGCTGTATCATTTCACAATTACTAAAATATTTTTCCCAGATGCTGTACTTCTTTGGCATGTCTGCCGTGCCTACATGTCTACCTACTCTCTGCCATCTCTCTCAATGTGCAGTACAGGATTATATCACACATTTAATTATTAGCATGATAAAATAAGTACCTACCAACCCAATGTTGCCTTACAAAGGCTAAATGAATAATTTTCATAAATTCAGAAATAATGTACTTTTTAAGTCTATTATCTTATACTTACCATCTATGTTTCCATTTTCATGATTACTGTTGCTTAAAAGATGAAGAGTGAGTCAAATTCACTGTATAAAAATCTCACAGGTTAAAATACATACCAGTACAAAAAGGCACTGCAAACTCAAACCAAAAGATCTGGTTATGAAGTCTGAGAAGGATTAGATATGATTGATGATCTCAAGTGGTATGAAACTGGCCTTCCAACCTAAGCCATTACATGAATCTATGACTAGAAGCCATTTAATACTCTCCATTTTACAGTTAAGTCTTCCAAAAGAAGTTGAAAACATGATGTACAATTATCTGTCCAAACAGACATCCTTAACAGGAGAAAAACAAAACAAAACAAACAAAAAAACCCAACCCTTTTATAAATGGAAAACAAGGTCTCAGTGAAATAGAGAAGCAGAAAGTAATTAGGGCACTTACACTATTTTCGAGATATATAGATCTGTAGGAAAATGTAGATGTATGGTACAAGAATTTATTAAGATTTACCAAGGCACCCACATCATCTTTACTAGAGAATGTCTACATGATGGGTGTATCCAACATGACAGTCAACTATGAATCATTGTATTAAATTATTTAGAATATGTGAAAAAAAAAAATCTGGTTAATAAATAAGATTAGACAGTCAATGAGTGAAGCTGAATTTAGAATCACTAATGTTTTCATCTCCATTTTAGCATATCTGTTCTTTTGAAATCTGAGAAATGCTAACATACATTTGAATGGCTTTCTTTTCAGTTGTAAAAGAAATTCATCTCTACTCCAGTGTAAGCTGTGAGTCTTCATTCATACTCCAGTGTCTATAAAGAAAGCCTGTGAAGATGAATCTTCAATCCATGTTCAGTTTTTGGATGCTGAAGTTCAGCTTGGGGAGAAGATATTCAACTGGAGGCAAATAAATTTATATTGTTTTATAACCAGTGCAGGTTTTATCCCAACAATATATTCTATAATACAGAATAATATAGCAGCTACCAACTGCTAGAGATGAGATTCCAGCTCCTGATTCAGATACCCTCATTTTAGTGGAATGTCTGAACTCTAAGGTTAGTCACTTCATACTGAGGTCATGATTCAATTTATTAGTCTTAGTTTCATTTTTTGATGTTGTGGCTGCCCTTTCTGGTTTGTATCTGATAGAAAGGACATAATCTCTCCACTGCCCCTTTTTAAACATCTTCTAGATCTGAATAGGCGTCACTGATGTCTTAAGAATCTCAGAATAATAAATTTGACATTTTGCCTGCTTAAATGAATAATCAGAGTACATTTTCTTTTTTTTGTTGTTTGATTGATTGATTGATTTTGTTGTTGTTTGCTTGTTTATTTGTGTTTTTTTAATCTCCAAAAACTTTTTAAGGACAGATGAAAACTAGTAAACAAACAAACAAACAAAAAAAGTCAGTTAAGCCTTCTGACTGAAGCTTCTTCATTTTGCAATTCAATTCTTTTTGCTTTTTATGATAGTGTCACTTCACTGATTGACTAGTTGCTGAACTATAAAAGACACAATTTTCTAATTTTAAACTCAAGTAGATTGTAAGAAAAATCCTGCATTTCTCTGTTGTTGATAATAAAGTTAAAAAAAAAAAAAGAACAAATGTTCCACCCCATACATGTGTGGAGTCTCCCACTTGGGAGTATCTCTGAAAGATGTCCTCCAGCGTCCTGACTTTATAGTTTCCTTTATGTGTGGTTTGCCGTGTTAAACAAGGGGGGATGAACTGTAACAAGGTACGCAGAATGAGATAAAAGCAGGTATATGAAAATCACATTACTTTGCAGAAAAGCAGAGAAGCTTCCGGTGGTTCCTTAAGATCATGTTTTCAGTTACCAAAAATGTGCGGGATTGTTTGTATGTTAATCATCACACAGTTTTATGGTCCTTTTTTCCAAAGGTGGGACTTTGTCTTTTCCTTGGCATCTTCCAGTCACAGCTCAGGCCTTTGACATGAGTACTAGGCTGCACATTCTTAGGCATAAATAAGGCGAGGGGGGTGACAGAAGCACAGCTATGGCCTTACTCAGCCTGCATGGCTGAGGGCATTTCTCAGTATCAACCCGGGGACATTCACAGGTCCTGTGCCCCATCCTGCTCTCTGGTTGTGCATGACCTCTCCCCTTCTTCATCAGACTATATTTGGGCCCTAGCCCACAAGTACAAGCTTTTCCATTCAGACGCTTCCTTTCCCCAAATGTTTGTTTACTGTGCACAGGTTCACTGTGCAGTAGAAGATGAACAGTTTTGACAGTTTTGTGGAAATAAACAAGTTCATAAGCTTTTAAAATGTGCTATCATTAATTTTATCAATCAATAAGATTGATATACATAACTCAGGAAACTAAGAAAATCTGTTCTTGCTTGAAAATGAATCTCAGGATTTTTTTCACTTTCTGGGTCAGTTTTCCGCAGCTTAGCATCAGGTCAGAAATCCATCTTTGTGACTTATACTGAAAGCACTGAAATCCAGCAGACCAATTCTTCTCTCAGGAAACACCTATTTGGCATCCTTTAATCACTAATGATAGAATTTAAACATCAGAGTACTTCATTCATATAGTTTTTCTGATTGCTTTTTGAAACTATTCCCTAAAAAAAACGTACTTGTAAAAATTGAAATATGCATTTTATTGTATTGATTAAAAAAAAACATACTTTAAAATTATGTTTCTAGATCATAAATGGCTGCATAATCATTAAGCAGCAGCTTTTGAGAGGCTTTTTTCCCCCCTTTTTTTTGATTAAAAGAACAGACATCTTGCATTCCAATCACACATCTAATATTTTCAGATGACACCTGCATTACCTTCAAAGACGACTCTGTTTTAGAGAGATGAGAGCTACAGGTAAAAAAGCCTGAGCTTGGCAGAAAAGTCAGTTAGAAGCACTTTGGATTTTTTCCCAGATCTGCTATATCTTTCATGCTTTGTAGTGACATCAGCATTTTATACCTTAATATTTATTCTAGAGAGGAAATAATTCTCAAAGTGAAATAAACAGTGATATCTATAAATTGGTTACTTTGCCAAAGAAGAAAAATAAAAACCCTATACAAGTTGTATATATTATGGGCTGAAAGAAATATCTAATTATCAGGAGACAATTTTTTAAAGATTTTTAAAAGATTTTTAATAGGGGAGGTGGGAGGCTGAAAGGGGGACCATAAGATGGATTTTAAGAAGCTTTATTAAATTTTATAAATATTTTACACGATTCTCATTGAGTTCTGACAAGAAGTTATGGAAAATGTTGCAAAGTGTAGAGCAGTGAGCTCTCATCTTGTTCAAAGTCTGTTATTCTCTGATAATGCATACATCAGACCTCTTGCAGGCAACCAATCACCTACCTACACCCAAAGAAGAGTTAAAAGAAAATATAAAAATATATATAAATAAAAACATTACTGTCCTTACTTATGACTTCTACAGCATTATAGAAATGGTGACAGTACAGTAGCAGGATTAGAATTTAGTTCCATTGATACTTGACAAGTTACACCATAGAGAATCGTGAGCTACATTAGCTGGATTGACTAGTAATTTACTCTAAAGTCCTTCAAGGAGCTCTTCAAAGCACAGTCCATGAGGCACAAAGATTTTACTGGTCATGCACTGTGGTAGTAAACGGCTCGATGCTCTGTCTTTAAGATATGACAAAACCAATCCTGATGATCTGTATTTCTTTGTGTCGTTTCACTGCAGCTGTTTGTCTATCTTGGTTATATATCTAATTGGTTGAGATTTCTGTTTCTCTTTCATTTTACCTTCTGTTGTTTAATTAAATCCCAATAGCCGATATTTTTCTCTTAGGTTTTTCATGCTGTGTAGATATTTCATTTCCTCTTCTATTTTGAAGAAAAAACATTTATGTCAAAAAAAGAAGGCCGAAATATACCCAATAATTTTTAATACTGGAATGATTTTCAGTCACCTTAAAAATATTTGCAAGTAATCACTATCAAGTCATAGCTATACTCATTATGGTCATAAAATTTGTCATTCAATGCTTCATGTTGTGAAACTTGGGAAGTGTAGGATAGATGAGTGGACAATGAGGTGGATTGAGAACTGGCTGACTGGAAGAGCTCAGAGGGTTGACATCAGTGTCTCAGAGTCTGGTCGGAAGCCTGTTACTAGTGGGGTTCTCTCAGACCCGGTGCTGGGTCTGGTCTTGTTCAACATCTTCAGCAATGACCTGGTTGAAGATCAGAAAGCTTGCTGATGATACAAAGCTGGCAGGAGTGGCTGACACACCTGCAGGCTGTGCTACCATTCAACAAGACCTGGACAGACTGGAGAGCTGGGCAGAGAGGAACCTGATGAGGTTTAACAAGGGCAACTGTAGAGTCTTGCAGTTGGTGAGGAATGACCACATGCATCAGGACAGTTTAGGGGATGACCTGCTGGACATGAGCTCTGCAGAGAAGTACCTGGGTGTTCTGATGGACAGTGGGTTGTCCACGAGCCAGCAGTGTGCCCTGAGGTGCATTACAAAAAGTGTGGCCAGCAGGTCAAGGGAGGTGATTCTCCCACTCTACTCAGCCCTGGTGGGGCTACATTTGGAATAGCGTGTCCCGTTCAGGGCTCTGCAGTTCAGAAAAGACAGGAATCTCCTAAAAGGAGTCCAGTGAAGGGGCACAAAGATGATAAAGGGCCTGGAGCATCTCCCATATGAAGAAAGGTTGAATAACGTGGATCTATTCAGCCTGGTGAAATGAAGACTGAGAGAGGATCTGATTAACGTTTATATATACATAAAGGGAGGTGGGAGGCAAATGGATGAGGCCAGGCTTTTCTTGGTTCTGTGTAGTGATAGGACAAGGAGCAGTGGCCTAAAACTTGAACACAGAAAGTTCCATACAAACATGTAGAAGAAGTTTTTTATGGCAAGGTTGTTGGAGCACTGGACCTGGTTGCCCAGAGTTTGTGAAATCTCTTCTCTGGAGATATTCAAGATCTGTTGAGACTCCTACCTGTGCAGCCTATAGCAGGGAAGGTGCCTTAGCAGAAGGATTGGACTCAAAGATCTTTTGAGGTCCTGTTCAACCCCTGCAGTTCTGTGATTCTGTGATTTTGCTAAAAACACACACAGACTTTTGGATCCTAATAAAGAACAAAGTTCAGTTATGAAAACAGTGGGGAATGATGAGATGTATACTTTGACATTCACATCAAGAATATTCAGATGTACTGCAGCCTGTTGTTATAGCTGTGAGAACAGTCGTGCCTGTGATTTATTTTTTAAAATGTTTAGGATAATGTCAAGGATTCATGATCCTTGAGTTCCCTTCCAACCCAGGCCATTCTTTGATTCTGTGATTCTGTGAAAGTCAGAACATGGTCATTTATTATTTCCACTTGATTAATTTTGAATGCAAATGCTTTACAACGACAGTTCTAAAAAGTTTCAGCATTTTCTTTGTCTCCATCTTTTAAAATGATCTATAGCATTTTAACATCTCATCCTCAGTCTACCAGAACTGTTAAACAGAATATTTTACTCAACTGCTTATTATTATATACACTTTTTTCAGTTTTGAAATGTTTTTTCAGTTGTGAAAAAAAGTGTTATCTGGTCTCAGAAAAAAAATAATTCTATATTATGTTACACATTACATATTACTATTTTGTTTTGGAATTCCAAATGGATGTCCCAGTTTCCTTGCCTATGGAGACTTATCTTGATTCACAGAGAAGTTCTGAGGCAGAAAAACTATGTTCTTTTGATTTGTGTCAAATGTATCATCAATACTTGATGGGATGGTCTGGCAAAAAGGATTGATATGTAGCAAATGAAGTTTTTCAGTGTATATTAAGCATGAATGTGAGCTTTTGTAACATAAATATGTCCAGAGTTGCCAAATCATACCTGCAAATAGCACCTGCTGGCCTCAATTTAGGGCAGCCAGAAGATATAGAAGGTTGTATCTCTGTATTCAAAATTACATGTAGTACAGTAGAAAATTAAATAGTCTCATGCTGTTTGGGATACAAACATTAATTTTTCAATAGAAGCTTTATCTTTAGAGACTGACACCATTACCTTGTGCTTGTATTTTTCAGACAATTTAAAAGATTCATAGATTCACCATTACGTGTGCGGACACTTAATCTGAATGACCATCTAAGTCACAGTAGGATATGCAAATAAAGTCAATTTTCAGTATGGGAAAAAGAAATGCATACTTGTATATTAAGTGTAATTTTGTGCTAATGTTCATTTTAGTAAAATGACAGTAATGATATAGATATATAAACGTTTAAAGCATTTTGATTATATTGGGTAAAATTTTGAAATTTGAGGGTAAGACATTTATACTGTCAGAGCTGGAGGTTATGATAAAAAAACACTCCTGCTATTTCAAAATGCACTTGCAACAGCGTAGCTTCTTCATGTTCTACACACTGTGTGCATACAATGCATGTACAGTAAATACAGGTCTCATTACATTAAACCTTCAAGGCAAGTTACATAAAAATGTAAGGGAACTCTGAAATTAAATTATTTAAAATGTTTCACTGGCAAAAAAGTAATACTGTAGCCCTTCGTGTTATTTGAACGCACTACGTTTTTTGAAAACTGTTCATATGAAAGATTAAAATGTACTATGGTCAAATACAAAGGTTATTATCTCATTAGGTTACACACAAGGTTGTGTGAACAAGTTCTTCCATGTTAACCAACAAGATTGTAGTAATTACTTCTGCTCTGCAAGCAATATTTCCAATTTATTTTCATGGAAACCACAACATAGCTGTCACAACTGCTGGAATGAACAACCCATAACCTCACTGTGCTCATATCCATTGTGTGGTGTTCAGAAATGTTCAGAAAACATTGGTGGATGCCAATGTTTGCATTTATTTATTTGTTTGTTTGTTGTGCAAAGAGAAATTCAGTAATGCACCTTTGCTTCATACTCATTTCCATGTCAGACACCTCTTTCTGAGACTGTTCTTCTGCTGCCAACTATCACACAGCAACAAAATGTAAAGGAATATTGCTGAGAAGGTTCAACTCCCACTGCCATACCACCAACATCCACCTCTGATGTCATGGGCTAATGTAATAAAATAGGAAGCATTAGTTTTGGAGCAGACATCGTATATTCAGCTATGAAAAAAATAACTTTGGAAGATTGTAAATTAAATGCTATCATGGATTATGATATGAAAAGGAAACAATCTCTGCAGAAGTAAAACATGTTCATGGTGTTTTACTACAGTTATTACTACGAGTACTTTAAACAAACTGCAAATCATATCACCACAGATTAATGATATAACCAAAGTGTTTATTTTATAAAAAAAAAAACTTCTCTCAGGTCACGTGGACAAGAATCTTCTCAGAGCAACTATGGTGATTTTGAGTGGAGATGAGGGCTGCCATCATATCTGTTGTAAGACATATTTCAGAAAACAGACATATAGGAAAAGTTTGTTGATAAACTACTGCTATCTATTTAGTCTTTCTTTGTTTACAATGGTAAGGACAACAGTGTTTTTCTGTTAAGTGGGGCCTAAGACATGTACATGTACACGATATACATGAGAGCATACATGAGAGTATGACAAATAATTTTCTAATATAGTTTTCCCAAATATTCTAGATAAAGAATAATTGGTCATCAATTAAAATTTTATATGACATTCAGTACAAACAGGTATTGCAAAATGATTTTTGTTTTGTTATTATCAATGAAATTTTAATGACTTAAACCTCAACATTTCATATGCATAACTCATACTACCAAGAAATGCCCTTCTTACTCACCTGTTCTCTTCTATAAATATCCTAGTTTTTAATATGACTGAGACATATGAGAAATCCAAGCCCATGGCTAGTAGTGAAATTCCATTAACGGTCTTTGAAATGAAAGATATTCCTTTCTCTGTTATGAACAGATCCAAAACACAATGCATTAGTTCAAATTTATCTGGTTCCTCCAAGATGGACTTAGAAACTGAAAATAATGATAATAATACCATCAATTTCAACTTCAACATTGCCTTCTGGGTGTTGTTTCTGTAAGGTCTTTATATTGCATACAAAATTCTTCTAATCTCTAAGGACAGAGAGCTGCTTTTTTCAAATATTTGTAAAGCAGGTTAGTCGGCAACAGGCATAAGTCAATAGGAATCAGTCAACATTTGTCTACAATGTTCCAAAGACTGTTATGAAATTCATGGGTTACTTCTGTTACTTTGTTAGAACATCAGCTTTATAATCTCCCAAAAACATATCTTAAATTTTAACCCTTTCAAATAATGGGAAATAAAAAATAGAATCGCAATGTGACTTTTACAGTTTAACTTGTTCTCTGAAATGTACAATGTTGTCATTAAAGAGTCAACATCTGACAAAAGCTAAAAAACACACCATGGTATTTGAAATAGCTACAGTAACTCAGATTCCAGTGCTTGCTAACAAAAAGTTTGAATTTATATATGAGATTGGTGTGTCTTTTCTATCTCGAATCATGTCCTGAAATGCAGAAAAAGACATAACAGAGAAACAATGTAGGTATCTTTAAGATTATTAATCTTTAAGGGCTTTTTTTTCTTTTTTGGTGTGTTTATTTCCTCTGATGTCTCCATGGATAAGGAGGAAGGGGAAAAAACTAGAAGCACAAGATAATCATACTAAATATTCATGGAATGGCTCTTGGTTGTATATAAAATATATATTAAATACAATAGAGATAAATCTTGCATTGAAGTTTTAATGAGAAAATAAACTAATATAATTACTGATAGTAATGGTAGAAAGTGAGAAGGAAGAATTAACTAAAAAAATAGCTTTTACTTTCATCTCTTTATCAATATTTTGATAATTAGTAATCTAGCCTTCCTCTTTTCCTTTCCCTTCCCCTTCCCCTTCCCTTTTCCCTTCCCTTCATTCTGTTTTAAAATGGAATATTGATCTCCTATTAGTTCCAGTGAATTCCATTTAGTTTGAATATGGAGGCATGTAGAGATCAGCAAATTTCTTTTCATCTTTTTTCATCTTTCATCCCACCATATGACTTTGTAGAACTGAGTCTTACCTGAAAAGTTTTAATCATTTCAGGGTCTCCTCGTGAGACAGTTGTTCCACCACTGCAGTTGTTCTGCCTCTAACTCTGCTTTGTATTTCTTGAGATCTTAAGATCTGCACATAGTGCTCACAAAGTTTTTGTATGTATCAAAGTAATATCCTGTCTCCGCTCCTCATATGATTTTTAATGAAATATATTAGCTTATTATTATTATTATTTTACTGTAGTTCAAAGCAATGATTTCACAGAACTGTCAGGAGTATTCTCAGTATTTTTATTCTTGATTTGTAACTGCTAGTTCCAACTCCAGCATTGTCTGCAGTATGGTTTCTGATTATTATCCCCTAGATGTATTATATTACATTTGAAACTCAAGAAAAATGATTCACTACTTTTTCATTTGTTCACTCAGTTTTATAAGGTCCTGTGCATATACCTTGTCATTAATATAAGATGCGGAGCTCCCAAAAGGCTGTTTTCATCATTTGTCTGCTTGGAGATTTTGTTGCATGCTGTTTACTTCTGGTCATTAGTGAAGTTGATGAATGTGTGCTTATACCAAAGCAACACTCATAGAGTGCAAGCAGTTGAGTGAGATTGGATTTTCCTCCACAGAGCCACCTACTAAATCTTAACAACTTTTTTCCTCTTTACAAAGAACCTAAGTGATCTATGTCTATGTTTGCACATAGCCAAAATATTAAAAGGGTTTCAGCCCCCGAGGGGTTCTGTCTTAGAGTCAGATGTTGTAGTGATTTAACACAGTAAAATACTCAGCCCACAGCTTTCATGGAAGTAAGGCATTTACAAAAATAAATTTGCAGACAAAGAAATAAAAAATCCCACTTAATATACACAAACACTTTTGCAGAGAAAGGTGAGGAAAGAAAAATGACTTAATATAAATTAATCATCTGATCACTATTTCAACAGTGGCCTGAATAGTAAATATATAGGCTACACAGAACAGAGCGTGAACCACTTTTTACTCTTGAATATTTCTACTTTTGTTTTAGTTCAGATAGGCATTTTCATTGATACTAAAAGAATAATGAAATATTATTTAAGGTGCATGATTTTAAGAAGATTTCTACTAGACTGTATAATGTATTTGCTACCTGGATTTTAAATACAGCTTTACTTGTCTGTTATGTATTTTTGTAGAGGCAGGGAAAAACAATGTGGTCCTTTGAACAATTTTTACTTTTTTTTTTTTTCTTATTGAGAGAAGCAATTAATTGATGGTAAAAATGACTTTCTGCTTATTTGCTATTACAAAAGACTTTCCTTTTACTTATATTATTTTCTTTTAATTGGAAATGAAAAAAATTCACATATGAAGAAAATGATCTTTAAATAGTGGAAAATTTAAATACAGCTGATGTGTATAGGTATATGATACACTTAAGCTGTTGACTACAGTGGACTTTCAGTATCTTTTTTTCTCATTGTACTTAACAAAACTATTTTTCAGACTATAGATATGTGCACATCACAACATCATCATTTCCTGATTCATGTGTGAATGTTGCTAAGACCTTTTGAGAATGGTGTCTTCTTGCTTCGACAAGGCGTATTCAGCTATACTATACTGCAAAGTGTTTTGCAACAGGTATTTCCTTGCTACAGATGTATTCAACAGCACTAGGTAGCAAGGAAAACAGGCTATAATCTTACCAGTTTGATTGCCATTCTGGTAATGTTCTGGGCTGCATGATAATGTATTGCAAAATAAATATGTATTTCCTATACAAACCACTCTCCAAACATCTTTTGGAAGAACATTTGTAGTTCCCTAAATGTGGATAAGAATTTTTCTATGAGTGACAAGGAGTAGGGTGCTATCCCAGAAAGTACTTCCTGTTATTTAATAACTGTTATTTCCATACCTGAATGAATTGTTTTTAACTGTTGTATACCTGGTTGTGATTGTAATATATCATTTTAAAAGTTAATCTTTATTTTCAGTTCTGAGTATTTTTTTGAATATTTATTCTTTACTGTGTATGCTCGAATTTCTGTGAATACAACAGATAACATAAATGCATTGAAAAAATGCATTAAAACTAAGTATGTATTTTTATAAATTTTTAATATCTCTGTGTAGTATGTAAGTATATTGTGTAGAAAATAAGATCATTGTTCTTATACTTATCTAATTTGGTGTACTAAAACCATATTTTGTTACAAAATAGCCTTGCTTTTGAAAAATTTTATAATACTACAGCTTGTAGTATTATAGTTGACAGTTATACAAAAAAGTCAAACTAAATCAGTCAAATTTATGAATGTATGGAATTTTTTTGAAAAAGTCGATAGATTAATATAGCTGCCTATATATGGTTTTATTATCCTTGGAAAGTGCTGTCTTTTGACCTTTGTCATGTCTGAGACCTTTTTGAAAACAACTGGCTTGGAGAAAAGTGGAATTCATAATCTGATCAGTCCATGACATTCTGCTACTGCCATTGTGTTAAATTTAATGGCTTATGACAGATCAATTAAAGTTAAGAAGCTCACAGTTTGTATGACAGATTGGTTGTTTATAAAGAGGATTGATACATGAACATAATGTAATAATTTGCATGGTTAATTTATTATGGTTGTGAGCATTACATTGGCTTGTGTAAATCATAGCAGTTTGCTGTTCAGATAAAAATGTATATTGATGGATTTGATTTGTCTCTGCATAGTTTGGCCCTGACTAGAAATTTTGTCTGGATACTACTCTTTGCTGTCTGCAGTCAGATGGCAGAGTGTGACTGCATGTCAAATCTGAGGACATAGGCCACTAGACAGGCAAAACTATTCAGCTGTTCATACTAGAGTTCAAATTTCTGTTCACAGCTCTGGAATAAGAAGAGTGACTAAGAGACAGATTAGAAAGACCATCTCTATAGCTCAGTGTTCAAGACTGTCACCACTGATTTTAGGCATTTATCATGTGCATGTAGCTTTATAAGTTTTTGTTTCAGATCTAATAGTTTCATGAGAAAAGAATGACAGGAATCTAGGTCAAAAACACTGATAGTGCAATTTACTAGAATTTATACAGTCTAAATTGAATCTTTATATTTTCCTTTTCTACCCTTCTCTTCCCTTCCCTTCCACTCCCTTCCCTTTTATTTTTCTGGTGTATAACTATTTTAATTTATGTGTCTAAGGTTGATTGAATCTATGATTCTATGATTGCCAGAGTTTATCTCTGTTGAAGGATTAGGCCTACATATTCATTTTATGTAGCTCTTCAGTATATACTTAATTATATAGCTTAAGGTAATTTTCCATTCAAGTTAGTCCAAGTATTAATGAATTGTTTCCTGAGCCTGTGTTCAGGTCTCTTCAGCTCAAGAAACATGGGAAACTTCTAGAGAGAGTCCACTGAAGGGCCACAAAGATAATTAGGGGCCTGGAGCATCCTACAAACAGGAGGGGTGTCAACTCTTAACAAGGGTAGATAATGGTAGGACAAGGGGAAATTGTTTTAAGTTGAAGGAGGGAAGATTTAGGTTGGATATCAGGGGGAAGTTCTTTATTATAAGAGTGGTGAGGTGCTGGAACATGTTGCCCAGAGAGGTTGTGGATGACCTGTCCTTGGAGGTGTTCAAGGCCAGGTTGTATGGGGCCCTGGGCAGCCTGGTCTAGTATTAGATGTGAAGTCTAGTATTAGATTGGTGTCCCTGCCTGCGCCTGGAGGGTTGGAGCTTGATGATGATAGATTCAAAGAATCATAGAATCATAGAATCGTAGAATGGGCTGGGTTGAAAAGGACCGTAATGATCATCAAGTTGCAACCTCCTGCTATGTGCAGAGTCGCCAACCACTAGACCAGCCTGGCTTTCAATGCCTCCATGGATGGGGCATCCTCAACCTCCTTGGGCAACCTGTTCCAGTGTGTCACCACCCTCTGTGTGAAAAACTTCCTCCTAATATCTAACCTAAACCTCCCCTGTCTCAGTTTAAGACCACTGCCCTTTGTCCTATCACTATCCACCCTCATAAACAACCATTCCCCCTCTTGTTTATACGCTTCCTTCAGGTACTGGAAGACTGCAATGAGGTCTCCCTGGAGCCTTCTCTTCTCCAAGCTAAACAATCCCTGTTCCCTCCACCTTTCCTCATAGGACAGGTGCTCCAGCCCTCTGATCATCTTAGTGGCCCTCTTCTGGAGCTGTTCCAAGAGTTCCAAGTCTTCCTTGTGCTGGGGTCTCCAGGCCTGGATGCAGTACCCCACATGGGGCATCACAAGAGCTGACTGGAGGGGCACAATCACCTCTCTCTCCCTGCTGGCCACTCCCCTTTTAACACAGACACGAACATAGTTGGCCTTTCAGGCTGCAAGCACACACTGATGGCTTATGTCCAGCTTCTAATTTACAAGGACCCCCTAGTCCTTCTCTGCAGGGCTGCTCTGAAGGGGTTCTTCTCCCAGTTTGTATAAATACCTGGGATTGCCCCATCTCAAGTGCAGCACCTTGCACTTGACTTTGTTGAACCTCATTAGGTTCTCATGGTCCCACTTCTCCAGCCTGTCCAGGTCCCTCTGGATGGCATCCCTTCCCTCCAGTGTATCAACTGCACTGCTCAGCTTGGTGTCACCTGTACACTTGCTGAGGGTGCGCTTGATGCTGTTGTCTATGTCATTGATCCTTGTGGTCCCTTCTAACACAAGTCATTCTATAATTCTATAATTCTTTGAAATATTGAGAGACCTGAAACTGTTTAGCCTGGAGGAGTCTGAGCAGGAATCTTATCAGTGCTTATAAATATCTAATGGATGGGAGTCAAGTGGATGGGACCAGACTGTTTTCAATAGTACCCAGTGACAGAACAAGGAGTAACGGGCATAAACTGGGACACAGGAAGTTCCATACAAACATAGCAAAAAACTCTACTTTGAGGATGACAGAGCACTGGAACAAGCTGCTCAGAGAGGTCATGGAGTCTCCTTCTCTGGAGATATTCACAAACTTGCACTGGAACCTGCTTTAATAATGGAGTTGGATTATATGATCTCCAGAGATCCTTTCTGGTCTCTACAATTCTACGATTTCATAATTTAATATTTGGCTTAAGGTAAATTAACTCTGGGTGCTTCCGATGAGAATTTTTCTTCTCATTCCTGCATATCATCCCTTGCAATCAAGTGAGTCAGATCTCTCTGCTTTGTTGTTGTTGCTTGTTTTCAAGATTAGTTTTTCAGTCTTAGCTAATCTTGATTCTGTAGGGACACACGGTTGCTCATACTGCCTGAAGGGTGGCAGCAAAAACTGTAGCAGAGAAAAGTTAGGGTTTTTGGTTTTGTTTTTGTTTTGGTAAAAATAGAGTCTTAGTTGGGTTTAATCTGATAATGAAGTACTCTAAGATATACTGAGGACTAAACTTTTATATTCAGATAACAGTAGCCAAACCAAAAACTTCTAATTTGTGTACAGTGTCAAAAGTGCATCTTGTAAATTTGATACCCTGATACATTTTTCCACTCCTCTGTTTTCCTTTCATTACACAGATGTAATGAGATATACACTGGTCACCACCTTGAGGCTACTCAGAGAATGAGGCAATATAACCTGTGGATCATGCTTGTTAACTGCAGCTTCACGTTGTGATCACATCACACCAATTTCTGAAAAGTAATGGCTTTCAAAAAGCTTCTGCAGGCTATGCATGGTCTTTGTATTATAGGTTTATAACACACCTATTGTGTGTCAGATCTTCTGTTTTGCCTGCTTTCACATGAATGTAATCTTGCAGTTGATGCCAGTGGCAACTTTTGAGCTACTGTTTCTTGTTGTAAGTGGGAGGCAATTACTGACAGGATGTCAACTGTTGGAATTCATTCCTTACTGTGACTCATTAAAGCCAGCCATGCCTTCTTCAAATACTAGAAAGGCTAACTCATCCTTTACATGCCCTTTAAAAATATATTTATATTTGCAAGTTAATATCTGGGAAGTAATGCGAGAAGCCATTTCTATCACACCTTGCTGTATGTTTTAATTAATGAGATGTACTCATAATGAGATGTGTCAGACAGATGAGTGTCTGGAAAAAAAAATAACACCTACGTGAAATGTACATGGTGTATTTGTTTTAAGAGGAAGAGTCAACAATCAAGACTTACTCTATTTTTCTGTAATAAATATAAATATATAATGAGAACTGTTAAATAGAAACCTGTTTGTTTTTTGTTTCTCAGTCTGAAAGAGTGCTTTTTGCTCTTAGAGAAACAAATGCAAATAGAGAGGAAAATCAGAGGAGTCTGATAGGAAAGAATGTGCATATGTACAAGCATCACTCTGAAAGTAAAGCTTCCTAGTTTATTATGTTGGCAATGTCAGATGTTGATGGTATGGGAATAGAGGCTGAATATTCCCTACTTTTTTTTTTTTTTTTTTTTTTTTT
>PPHD01013072.1:0-17591 GCA_002909625.1 Bambusicola thoracicus | reverse complement strand
TCTTTACAGAAAGGGTAGTTCAGCTCTGGAATAGGCTCCCCAGGGAGGTGGTTGAGTCACCATCCGTGGAAGTGTTTAAGAGCCGTTTGGACGTGGTGCTCAGGGACATGATTTAGCAGAGGGTAGTTAGAGTTAGGGTACTATGGTTAGGCTGCGGTTGGACTTGATGATCCTTGAGGTCCCTTCCAACCTGAGTAATTCTATGATTCTATGATTCTATGATTCCATGATGTGGATAGGAATATAAAGGTACACATATTAAAAGTTGTGCAAATGCAAAAGTATTCACAGAAGATATTGGAAATATATCTATCAAGTGTGGTGAAATACTGATATAATGATAAGGTCACTTAATAGTGTATATCCAACAACTTTTCCCATATGCATGCATCTCTTCTTACCTCGGCACAATCTTTTGAATTCCTCCTTGTGCTGAAATTTTACAAGAAAAGTACTGCATATCTGGATGTTGCCTTGTATAAAACTACCTCTAGCTGGAACTGAATAGCTATACAAGTGTTTAAAATAATAGATGTCCTGATTCCTCGTTATACACTTTTATTTTGGTCTCTTTTCAGACTCCACATAACATATACTGTACAAGAACCAATAGTGAAGAAGTGAAGAAGCCTAATGGCAGCCCCTTTGCACAGAATTCTGTTTATAATATCTTCTGGAGGCAGCTGTTTCCAACTAGAAAGAAAAACATAAGAAAATTTTCATTCTTCCTTACTTCTTACTTAGCTCTAAAGTGTCCCTGTCTGTGTCTACTGTGGCTTTTTGGTTTTGACTGTTTAGAAACAGGGCTTGTCTGTTGGATCAGTTACCATCAAAGTTTTATTTTGGCCACTTGTACAATAAATAACATAAATAACAAAACATTTAGCACCAATAAAACAATAAAAGACTACATTACAATACACATGATGATGGTTTGATAAACCAGTTACAGAATCCACATAGAATCTGTAAGGAAAAACATTTAATTACAATGTCCAGCTTCATATAGACTTATTTTCCCAAAAATAACTAAAGTAATTCAACATGGTAGGAGTTGCAAAAACACACACATCAAAGCCCTCAAAAGAATCCACATGGATAGGTCATTAGGACAGTATGGCTTTATATAGTTAGTTAAAATTCTCAGAGGTTAGTTTATATCTTGATACTTTAATAAACAGTTTCAGCTTTGGTGAAAGCTGGAAAGCTTAATCCATTAAGAGCCATTCAGAACAAAAACAAACAAACAAAGCTTTAACCACTTCAGTGACAACAGCACAGAACAAACAAGCAGTCTACTTAGAAAATCCCAGCAATTTTAGGATCAATAGCCTCACTCTGTGCTTCTAAGTGATGAAAGCTAGAAAATCTCTGTTGTCGGCTCTTTTCAAAAATGTTTCTGGCAAAGATATAGTTGCAAATTTGATGAGTTTAGTTTAGTAATACCCATGTAGTCGAGAAGGCTGACTTAAGTACTAGCACCAGTCATAATGAAAACAAACAAACTCAAACATCACTTTTAGCTGAAATTTCCTCTCTCTACCATTAATTTAAGATGTTAAAATACCTTTCAACATTTATTCTAAGCTCTTACATGTAGATTTTTGTGATTATTTTTCTAGTTAACAGCAGTAGATTTTTTTTTTCATTTAGAGAGTTTGGAAAAATATATTAGAGAGATTTTTGTAAATGCAAGACCAATACAGTTACTTAATGCACTAAAATAATGTAATACTGTTTCAAAGTCAGTCTGCCAATATGAATAATCAAATCAGCAAATACATCTATATACCAGAAAAAAGAAAAAGAAATATTTTTTTTCCTTTATAAGATTAAAAGTGTGCTAGGCCCTTTTAAAACATTGCCATTGTATATTGACTTGCATGAAAATAGCATTTTCTTCCTTTTACTTTATCTAGATTTATTTCATTCAGTAGTTTCTATATAGTAGACCTGTTATTGTTTGAAAGAAATTTAAATTATTCTTGCATTTTATACAAATATTGTTGCTTTTGTTTCCTGTTTTTAAATACAACAAATCATACATATATATATAAATTTAAATTTCATATGTACCATTAATTATAAACTCAGAAGTACAATAGAAGTATTTATTTTTTACCTAGCAGTGTCAGCTTATTTTACTCATAAATTATCTAGAAGTCTTAAATTACATACTTATTAGGACATCAAAAGACACTATATAAATTGCCTGCATATGCTTACAAGCTAATTTATCCAGTAAGATTTGCTGTTTTCTTCTACAGTCATCAGATTTTCTTTATAACGTTTTTAAAATGTAATCAATAGCATGAAATGCTGTCAATATGAGAAAGAAAGCAGAGCTTGTCCCAGAATTCTTGTTTACACATCACACATCCTAACCAAATTTTTCAACGGAAAGGCATAAAGTCAGAATAACATTGAAAATATGTGGCTTTACGCAGGGACACTGTGTTGTTTAGTCCTGATTCATTAAGATGCCTGATGCATAAGTGACTTGTCAAATGGTACGTGGGTGGCTGTAATGGCAGCATGTAGGTTTGTATGGAAAACAAGTATGGCACTGTGAAGATTTTTTCTCTCTTTCATCATATAGGTACTCACATGTAACACTTGTGAGAGGTCTGCTAAGAACCTTGCTGTCAAACCTACTAATTCATCAGAAACATGTAACTTTAAAACAAAGTTCTCCAAAGGCGGAGAAATAGCTTAACCAAGTGACAGACACATAGACAATTTCATTGCTGCCAGAACAACATTCTGCACAGCCCACCAGCGAGCTATTTGTCACTGCTACAAGAATATCCTCCACAATTTGGCATCAGGGACCCTGGATAGCCAACTGTGCTTGCACAGTGCTGGAAGTGCTATCCAGTAATAGGGAGGAAAATGATCTGAGGATCTCATTATTATTACAAAACGTGTTATTGTATGAAAAACATATCTTTATAGCCATAAACATGAAAAGTTTATAGGAAAATACCGATTTATAGAAAACCAGAAAATTGTATTCTATATGGAAAGGCTTGTTTATCTCCATTTCCATTTCCCCCTCTTTAGTTCCCCTACCCATCAAAAAACATGACCGAATATTCCATACATCTGGTATAATGTGGTAGGCTTTTCATGGTAGTTCAAAGAAATAAGAGGTTAAAATAATCTTTGCCATAATGCCATTATGCATTATCCCAGAGATGAACAGACCTGAGTAACCAAGGAGCTTAGCAGATATAATGTTTAGTTTTAAAAGTTTCTTGTAGGATGACGGAAGAACACCATCTTCAGACTATCTGGTGTGAAACATGAAGTCGTACATTGCTTTTTATATCACAAAAGTCAATAGTTTTCATTGTGAATAATGTGGTGCAATATCATTCACTACAAGCTCAGAGCAGCAGAGTATGGACCTACATAGAAAGAATTCCTTTGTTGCTCCATTAGGTTGTACATATCACATCAGAACCTAAGTATTTACAAATTTACTGATGTTGACTGCACATTTGAAATTGCCTAATTGTCATCCTCAGCCAATTGATTTTATGGAGAAGAGAGGTAGAAATAAAGGAAAACAGTCCAATCCCAATAGTATTGGAGAAGTGATACTGGAGAATGAAAAGTAAATGTTATGAATAACAGTAAAAATAGTTTTTTAAGAGAAATAGAGCAGAAATAAAGGAGAAGGAACTAAAATTTCAGATATTTTCATAAATAAATAAATAAACTTCAAATAATCAAGTAAGAAACAAGAAGAGGAAAGGGAAGGATTCCATTGCATAGGGAAGAGCCCATGGGGATTAGTGCAGTAGTCCGAATTAACTTAATAAACCAGTCTGAAATTTCCAAAGTTCCTTTTAACCCAAGTATTCCTTTTAAGTGACCAAGTGTCTTATCATTGGAGTATGATGTAACTTAAGAGGTGTGTGGATGCTTGAGAGAGATGACCTTACATTTATTTTTTTTATTTCTATTCATTTTAATTAGATAAAAAGAAAATGGACTTCAAACATCCCTTTCATTCCATTCTTTTATTATAGATTAGTAAATTACAAATAAAGTGCACCAGCTCTGCAGAGATACCACAGTATCTACAGTGAGGCAGATCTGGAAACATAGCATTTCATTTGATACTGTGCTAAGTAGACTTACCTGACAAGTCCAGTTCAGAAATCTCCATGTAGCAGACTTACAATCACTGATACTGTGAGAACTAACACAGGCTCTGTACTGTCTTGGCATGTTTTTAGTCTTTCTATTCTTATGTATAGTTCCTCCCTCGTGCAGTGTAACTGGAGCTACTGATAGAAATCCTTTTCAGGTAAAGGAAATAAATCAAATTATCAAGTAGCAAGAACTATCTATAGAATGACATTTCACAGGAAGTAGTAGTTTTAGACTGTAAACTCATCATCAAAGAGAAGGAGACCTGGGAGATAAGAAAAGGAGAATTGAATAAGAGCTGTGAATCAGAGCACAACAAAAACCACAACTATTTTTCCCATCCTTACACTGCAAACTGCCCATTTAGACAAGATCATATATCCTTAAAATAAATATTGCAAGATTGTTGCACACCAATTGCATTTATATTGAATTTGGTACAAAACTATCTTTTTTAGCTTTACGATTTTAGTTTTGATCATTATATTTGTGTTTTGTTGTACTAAATATTTTTAAGCAAGTTAGTAAGCTTTGATGATTTTCTAAAAATATTTCAAATAACTGATCCTGTACTCCTGCCTTTTTCCTTCATAAAAAATATTCTGAGTACCAGAACTTAAGGTGCATGAAGAAATTATGAAATCTATTGGATTCTTTCTGGCAATTTGGTCATATAAATTAGTATTTTGCATTTTTGTCCCTGATCATTTCTTTTTAAAATGTGGTCACTATTTGAAACCATTTTTACAATATAGATAACATTCCCAGAGAAACTTAAAATATTTAATTCCCTCTTTCTAGCCCTCTCCAAAAAAAAAAAACAAAAAAAAAAAAAGAAAAGGAGGAACAGTTATATTAGTACAAAAAAGATCTCACAAATAATTATTCCTTTTTGTCTCCCAGACTATTAAGACCTCTGTTGTATTAATGAAGGACACTGAAAGAATCAAACTTATTAACAGTGCTTAAGCAAGCCAAATCTTTTCCTACTAAGTTCATTTGAGGAGTTAAATTGACTTTTAAAAAGGGTTTGTGTTTTACATATTGACACAAGAATGACACTGAGTCTTTCACTGATCCTATTAAAAGTGGACCTTTAAAGTTATCAATATTTTACTTCTGAATTTAATGTGGAGCATCAAATCTAATGGAAATACGCATCCATGCTTGGAGACTTACTCATTAAGCTTTTCCTGGAACATAATTTTTAAACATTCAGAATTCTTCAGTGTATTTGAAATTACACTACAATGAAAAAAAAAATTCATAGCAAATTTTCCTTCTACTATTATGCTTTGGTAGTTATTTTGCTTGAGACTTCAGACATACTTCAAAGGTCTCATGAACAAACTCTGCCTTGCTGCCTGCCAAGAAAAGGAAGTCTTACTTTAGACTACAATGGACTGATTTGCCTGGTTCAAAAGGTCACCAAACACTTCACATGCCTGGTCAGGACTAAAGTTTAAAGGGGAAATCTTGCCAAGCAGGATTAAGGTGTCTATTCTTTATTCAGTATGGTAACTCTCAGTGTGGAGGGGAGTAGCACATGCATATTCAAAGAAGAAAAATAAGGGTAATAGGATAAAATAACCTTGCAGGTCAGGTATGAGGGAAGGGAGATGAAAACACTCCGATATTTATGAGGAGAGGTTTAAAAAGCACATAGAAGAAAAGTTACAATTTGTAGTCAACTGTATTAAGAAATTGATCATAAATCCATAGTAGCATAAAAATTCCTGCAAAGTTAGACTATGGCTTTCCTGTATAGAAACACTGTAATGTAATGACTCTTTTACTTTGAGAGGAAGCATGAGTGATATATCTATGCATTCGAAAATGAGACTGACAAATATGTGGCTCAGAACAATTGAAAATATAGTTAATTTTGTTTTGAAACTGAAGCATACTGATTCGCATCAAACTACTTTCATCAGGCCACAAGCAAAAAAAAAAAAAAAAAAAGGGATAATGTACTTCAGTTTTGCCTGGTACAGAAACACTGAACTGTATATATCCCTGATTATGTTTTTTCTAGGCCTCCTTTCCTCCGGTCCACATTATTTACTTAACATATGTAAGAATTAGATTGCTTACTTATTGCAACACTGTGCATGTTTCCAAGATTAAAATGTCACCCTGTTTTAGGTGCTTCCTACCCACAGCTTTTAGTTAGGAAATGGGATCTCAACAGGAGCTCCACCACCTTAGGAGAAGACTCTAACATGGTAGATGTCTGAAATCATAGAATCATCCAGGATGGAAAAGACCTCCTAGATCATAAAGTCCAACCAGTCATCTAACAGTACAAGTCCACTGCTAAACCATGTCCCTAAGAACCACATTCACACATCTCAGGGATGGGGACTCAGCACCTCTTTGGGCAGACATAACAATCTGTTATGACCTCTTCTTTGAAGAAACTCTTCCTGGAATCAAATCTTTGGATCCTATCCCTTGCCACCTGAGAAAAGAGGCACACCTTAGACCCAGAGTCTCATCTCTTTTTCTTAATGTCATAATCCCCCTCTCTTTGCACCTGACGCCTGAATTTCAGGAGGTGTTTTCAGGAAGTTCAAGATTCTGGCTCAGCAATAAAGAATAGGAGTTCAGTAGGAATATATGTGACTTTTGCTTAGTCCTGCAACTTTCAGATCATTTATAACAGGTTGAGAGGCTCTGCAGAAGGATCATAGGCTTTAAAGCTGCAAGTGATATTTGCAGCTCACAAGCAACAAGATGATACATGTGGGGAAAAAAAAAGTGGATGCCCTCGTGTTTCACTTTTGCCTTTTTGCATTAGTTCTATTGTAGCTATTTTAAACTACCACAGTTTTAAACAGAAGCCAAGATCAAGAAGAACAATATGTATCTTGAATATTATGAAAGTAGTATATACATATGCATATCACACATTGGCTAGTTTTTCGTTTGGTTCTTTTGTGTTCTTTTTTTTATAAATACAATTGTGTATACTCAGAATAGTAAAAGTCACTTTTTGTGAAAAGTGTTCATAAGATACAAGAGGATAAAAGCAGGAGCAAGACCAGGGAAGTAATTCTGTCCCTGTACACGGCACTGGTGAGGCCCCACCTTGAGTACGGTGTTTGGTTTTAGGCACCTCAGTTCAAAAAGGACATTGAGGTGCTGGAGCAGGTCCAAAGAAGGGCAGCAAGGATTGTGAAAGGCTTGGAGAATATGCCCTGCAAGTAGCCACTTAAGGAACTGGGGCTGTTTAGTCCTGGGAAAAGGAGGCTGAGGGGAGACCTTATTGCTCTCTTCCAATATCTGAAAAGTGCTTACAGCAAGAGAGGGCTTGATCAATTCTCAATGGTAATAGGTGACAGGATGAGGGGAAATGGCCTCAAGTTGTGCCAGGGAAGGTCTAGGTTGGATATCAGGAAAAACTTCTTTACAGAAAGGGTTGTTAAGCAGTGGAATAGACTCCCCAGGGAGGTGGTTGAGTCAGCATTCCTGAATGTTTAAAAATCATTTGGATGCAGTGCTCAGGGACATGATTTAGCAGACGGTTGTTAGGGTAGTATGGTTAGGTCATGGTTGGACTTCATGATCTCTAAGGTCTTTTCCAACCTGAATGATTCTATGATTCTGTGATTTGGACAAAGACTGAAAGATTGTAACAATAAATCTCTAGTTTTTCATAGATAAATTTTAGGTATTGTGTACAGTTTACATAATAATGCATATAAATAGTTTTTGTTGGACTAGAAAAATACGAATCAGGATGCTAAACACTATGTAGGAATCATTTTTGAGAAGAACTGGAATAATCAGCAAATTTAACTGGATTAAATATTCTACTGCTAGTGGCCTTTCAAGAGGGCACAGGCAGGGAAACAGAAGGAGATTTCCTAGACCTGTTTAATTAATATTCGACCCGTCATCCAAAAACTTTGCTGTTTTGTATCTAAGACTGCTTAAATGCAAAATCTAGTGTACCTAGTCAGTGCAATGCAAGGAAGTCTCCAGTAAAGATAATGCTTTATTTGGTGTATTCTCAGATGAGACAATTGCTGTCACAGATTCCACAGCTCCACAAGACACTCCTTGTCACTTTCAGTATTCAATGAAAAGAAAAAAGAAAACGACAAAATGATTTCGTCAGAATTATATTTAGAAGTCTAAAATATTACAGGGTAATTGTGGAGAATACACACAAATATTTCCAAAACCTCACTGGCAAAAGAGGGAGGGAAATAATTTATGAGAAAGGAAAAATGAAGAGAAATTTAAGTCATTCTGAAGTAACCTTGACCTACAGTTGTTGTTTCTTTAGAAGTGAGAACATGGAAGTAGTTTTGTGTATGTATTTTGGTTTGGTTCAAGGAGGAAAGAGTTAACTGCTGAAGTGAAGGAATGTGTGAAGTGTGCATAGTGCTGAAAGTCTGAAGTTTGGTTTCAAGCTTATCTGAAGGGTGAGGCACAATTGAAGAGTGAATGTGCCAAGATCTAAGCAGATAAGGAAAATGGAGTCTCTCTCTTATATTGCTTTCTTATTTTCTGATTGTTGTATGTGAACACTACATATAGCTTTCCGAAGGGTGAAACAGGAAAGAAAACTACATTTAATACTGCATATGGTGTTAAATATTCTCTACACATAGGGAGCATATCCTAATTCATATATTTTTATATCATGACTTTCATTCATGTTCAGATACTCTTATCTGAGAATATTCCAAAAGAAACAGCTTATTTTGTCAATTTACATTGTTTTTTTAGTTTTTGTTTCAAATTCATCAAATCATTTCACATGCTTATAATCAACCCTATTCTAGAAAACATTTATACATAGATATAAACATTCTACTTATGCTGCAGAAACAATATGAGTTTAGTGTTTTGATAAATCCAGGCCTGAGAACAGAAATGTCTGAAAACATTCTGAACATCTAAAGAGGAAATGCTAAAATGAAAAAACAACTAACATGATATTCTTGGGATACAATTTTTTGAGATCATTATTAAATTCCAGAATGAGGACCAAAATAAATAAATTGCAATCCTTCCTCCACTTTCTTACTCATTACTTGAAGTTAGGCAATATTTTTATTTAATAAGTCTTGAATATTATCAAATGTGTTTATATTTTCACTTAAAATGTGCTATATTTTATATTTACTTATGCATTCCTTTACCATATTTTCTATTACTCTATATTTACCTACAGATACTTGCTCAACTCTCAGCTCATCATGAACGCTGGGGAAGGACTGCAGGTAGAAGGAAGTATGCTCTAATCTTGTAGTTCCCACTTCTTTGTTTTAGGTGAAGAAATAATTTCTTTGAAGTGAGATTTGGGTATGTCATCATTAAAAGGAAAATGCATAAATGTAAAGTAATTGTCTCTTAGTTCCAGTAAGCATCTGGCCAGTATTACTGTTATCAGATCCAAAAAGCAACCAGCCAATACTGCTGTTACTGGATAAACTGGTAAAGGACACATTATTGATCTGTGAAGACACAAAGAATCATAGGCTATACTTTGCTAAAGATAAGTATTACTGACATGTTAAGCATTACCTATCTGCACATTTACACCTATAAAAGTAATAATCTTGCCTATGTGATATGGGATATACTTCTCCACTTGTTCCAATTACATAATCAACACAAAAGGTCAGCAGAGAACAATGCAGAGCAAGGGCGGATACCCTAGGCTTTCTGTCTTATTTCACACTTGATTTTCATGAAACTTAGTAAATACGTAATATTGTTCAGTATAGGAACTGGTGATATTCCTCAGCATTATCTAACTACAAATCACAAGTCCATTATAGTCATTAGATACGGTCTTGTAGAAATTTGTCAGATACTTATTATTTTAAACCTCTAAGTAACAAATACTTTCACAGGAATGCATTGAAACAATGCTCTGCATCAAAATAAGTTTTATTTTCCTAAAACCTCACTCTAATAATTAGATTTCCGATAGCATCCAAATACATACTATAATCATAGTAAAGGCATTAAAAAACTGGATTTACAATGGCATTGAGCACCTGTATCTCTTCATAAAGGCAGAGAGTCTCAGATATTCAACACCTCGATAGCATATTGTGATTTAGATGATACAAAATGCAACACATGCCAATAAACACAAGGCTGATTTAATTTTGTCTCTGTTCACTTTATTGATTTATTTGGAATGCTGCTGAGTTTACAGAGCTGCATACTAATTCCTGCCAGAATCTGGCTACACTGCTCACACTGAGCATCATTTTACTCTCAGGGTAGTCAGTGGGACACCACCATGTGAAGTAGGGCAGCAGAATATGACTGTTGTAGCAGACAGCTGTACACTGTATTTCATACTAATCTTACTTTTTTTTTTTTTTTTTTAAAGGAGGGGGGGAGGGAGAAAAATGGGAGATCTATGTAAATCCTTTATTTGCATTTCTACTCATTAAAGAGGGAACATTCCAGTTTTAATCTTTCAGTGGTGAGTCCTACTTGTAACTACTAGGAATCTTTCATGGGTTCCAAGAATTATGACTGTTTTAAATGGAATATTCCTCTTATGTGTATAAATGAATGTGTGTAGAGATCTCTCTTCCATGTGACCCACTTTTCTGTGCTGCTTTGAGTTTTACTGAGTTTTCTAACAATGCTACAAAATTTAAAGACTTTTAAGAAAATAAATAGAACTTCAAGCAATTCTTCCATGAGAGTAGACTCTATAGGTCTGCATGATTTCATATGGAGTGACTAGGGAGTGATACAGCCCACACTGAAATTTTTAATAATGCACCAGTTAGTAGCATGATAGCTTCAAAATAATTCTTATTAATTATACTTTCCTCATTCTTCTGTGATTTTTCATCTTTTTTTTTTTTTAATAAAACTACCCTTTTACTTATGTCATAAAAAATTCTGCCTTTTTCTCTTTTTTAATATTTGTATTCAAGACAAACAACAGGAGGTTGAAATCAGGCCATTTAAAAGAAACATCTGCTGACATTTATTCATATGCTACATGTTCCACATTCATCATTGAATGTAATGATAAACACACATTCCAGTCAATAATGGCAATTCCCAGCCAAGCTTTACAAATGGTCTCTTTAACACCTAAATTGACAGCTCGGGAGAATTTGAGATAGAAGCTAAATATGGTACATTTGGACACTATTTTCCTAAGCCTAGAATGACTGGAAGACTTTAACAAGAAAATACACTGTGGGTATGTGGGTACAGTCTTGACTAATACAGGTAAATATATCATTCGACTTCTGTGTTTTACAAAGAACAACTTTGGAAATAAGATTTTGAAGTATGACAGAATATTCTTCCTTGAAAAATAATTATATTTTCTTCAAAGAGGAGAACTAATATTAATGGAACCTGAAATATGAAACAAGTTTGCTTTCTAAAATAGAAATATTTTGTCTATTTTTGGCTTATTGTTTCACATATCAAGCTTATTAATTGCTATTGCCTTAAAATCATTTATATAAATTTGCTTTTAAAGCAATGATGTCAAGTGCTACATTGCTTCCTTATATAATTCATGTTTTTGTGTAAGACTGTCTCATGAGCTGCCATATTGCAAAATATGGTCTCATTTGAAAGCAATGTTTCTCAGTTATGTGTGACCAAAGATGTTACGAAAAAGTTATTAGAGGTTTCATGACAGGAATAAACTGAAAATGTCTCATCACTTTATATGCGTGTAAATATATTCTGAAACAATAATGATCTCTTTTTGTATTTCTAAGTATATTCTTTTCCATTTCAGTTCAGATTGATTAACCTTCTTGTAACTGAATCATAAATTGATTTTAAGTCAAGCAGAAAATCACAGCTTTTCCAAACTCCTTCATGTGTGAATAGTTTCTCCTTTCAAAACTCTTGTACAGTTCAAAACAGGTCATTCATTATTTAGCAAGAGGGGAAAATTCTACACATTCTAAAATAATGAATGTAAAAAATAATTATAGGATCACAAAGTTATCTTGTATAGCATAATGAAAAGTGTTAGACAAGAAGACAATGCTGTACCTATTGGTTGAATTTAAAAAAAAAAAATCCATTCAGTTTAGTTTATCATATTAGACTTGGTCGCATTTATCTTTATGAAGAACTCCAAAAATTGATGTTCATTTGGTAGTCTTTTACTCTATTCACATTTTGTTTGGAGTACAGTAACCAAAGGCACAAAACTTGCACACTTTGTGTCTGTCTATTTGCCCATCTATGCAAATTCATCCTATTGGATGTGGGAGGCAGGTGACCTGTCACTGCCCTAACTGTATGTTCAAAAATACCACTATTTCTGCTTATAATTTCTTTACTTTTCACTAACACAAAATGACTACTTGAAGCTTAAGATAATGATGAAAGGTTCTACACTGCTTTCTAACATAAAAGTCCATTTAGTATCTGACAGTGTTTGCAGCATTAGGACATATATTCATATGTATAAATGGATTGAGCTGTTCAGTACTCCATACAATTAAGTCCTGGGATGAGTTTTCACAGCTTAGTGTAAAACAACTGCTACAAACAAAGTAATTAAATCACAATCATAGTATTTTGTTCTTATTTGAGTCTGTAACCTATGCTACTGAACTGGAGGTTTGGAGTTTTTTTCTTTTTGTTAATTGCTAAGTCTAGCTTTGAATGTCTGGTGAGTAGAGTAAGTTTGTTACTTTTATTAGTAGAATAAATAGAATAGAATAGTTAAGCTTGAAGGGACCCACAAAGATCACTGAGTCTAATCTGAATGAATCTTTACACTGAAGTATAATAAAATTACAATAGGGCTTTTGATATCTAAATTAATGAAACAGACAAATTTAGTAAAACACCTAGTTCTACATAATTTAAATATGCAGGAAGGCATACAGTATTGAAATACAACTCTGTATACCAGTGTAATACAAACTGTCATCTCATGCCAGTAATCATAATGTAAACCATGTGTTGCTATAAGGCAAAAGTTTAATGATCTGCAATTGACCATTAGGCCACCAGTACATAAAGCTTACCTTTCCTGAGAAAGCTTGAGAGTAGATAGCAGCTATGAAACACAAATCTGTGGATTTGTTAAGTACTGCACATGGTGCAAAGACAACTGAAGCCACAGTTTTTGGAGTGACGTAATTGTAGTTAGAAAAAAAGGCATAATATGGAATATAAGAAAATGGATCCTTATGATTCTCATAGATGAGGAAATTCTCTACAATAGTATCCAAGTCATCTGGACATCATATTTATGAAGTGTTATCTGCAGATACATCAGAAAAAGTTCTATCTCATAGTGTTCTCTACTAGAAAATGGCTGCTATTTCTGTTTTCTACATAAATAGTAATTTCTCTTCTTTGTGAAATGCAGTATTACTAAACATAACTTTTATCATGAATATTTAACGAGTTATATAATAATTGCTGCAATAAAATACGCCGTTCCAGGTCCAGCATTTAGACAATACAGACAGCATCCATTTCCCCATAAATGGAGAAAAACAGTTTGCCAAAAGGAATTAGGATTGTAACCTAGTAGCATTCTAACCACAAATACTAGACCTCTGTTTTACTGGAAATGCTGTCTTTCTTGCTTAGAGCTGATGCAAACCACATGTATACAGAGACAAGATTTTAGTTCTACTGTAAGTCTTCCAAATCAAATTCAGACTTCTGAATATTATGGGTTGTTTCTTTGTCTGAAGTGGGTATTCAGCAGCCCAGGGTAAAAGCAGATTAAAAAAAAAAATTATCACACAAGATTTCTAGAAAGATGAAAAATATTAACCATCATGCCATTTTCATAGCATGCTCCGATTGCATTCATGGCAATGCTCACTATTTAGGTGAGAAAGTTTTAATGTTTTAACGAAATCTAGAAGCTTTGCTAGAAGCTTCTGATATCATTTGGCTTGTTACTGAGAATCCAAAAAACAAAAATAAAAAATAAAAAAATACAATGGCCCTGTTAACTTAAAAAAAGTTTTCTCTTTACATCACATCCTTAGGACTACTGCAGCCCACTTGGCTAAGATTGCTCTAATCTCAAGAAAATATTGAATGTTAATGAAATGTCAACAAAGCTCACAGTGTTACCTCTACATGATACAGAACACTGTGCCTGTGTAAGCGTGAGTGAGGGACAGAACTCTGCACAACAGTCTCTGTGAATATATTTGAGAGACTAATCTCTACATTCAGATTTTCATTTTTCATCCATCTAAATGTGATGCAAACCTTCAGGTAAGCCAGAGCTGTAGTTGCTTATGGGTGATTTTACCATTTCTGCCTCTTGTTTTTTTTTTCTATTTTAACAAAGAAGAGAAACATATGGACCCAAGTTTTTAAATGCTATTATTAGGCCTATATATAAGCATGATTGTAATTATGTTGTGATTTCATTTTTTTTTTTCTTGAAAGACAGCACAGATAAATGATAAAATTCAGGTACATTAACTTTCATTACAATGCTAAATATTTATATTAAAAACATAAAGATTTCTCTGTCTTAATCAAAAAAGAAGAAAGTCAGAAGAACACATTCTTCCAATGAATGTTTCATGAATTCTAAATGGATACATTTTTCAGTAAGCACTAGAAAGTTAATATGTTCTCAGAAGATTTCTTTAATTTAGTTGTCGCTAATTTATTCACACTAATACAGGAAAAAAATACTGCAAAATTTTTCATAACAAAAAACTGTGCATATCTCTGTGTTTTAGCTGGCATGTGGTTCTACACAGATGGTTTGGGGCTTTCTTTGCTGCAAAACAGATGGGCCTCCACTGTCCCTTACCAATCAAAAGAGAACTTGAAAATATAGGAATATCTTTACTTCTATTGTGTCCTGTAATTCAAGAAATTAAATGCCTAAATATATGACTTCCTGTGTAAAATGATGAAATATCATATGTTTAATTTAAACTATTTGTCTATATTTAATGTGAAAACTGTTGAGTGGTAATGGTTTTCTTCCAAACAATAACTAAATATTACAAAAAGTATTGACTAGAATGCTGTTAATCTTAGCTGTGTGATATTGTTGTATCTGTACTTTGCTGATACTGTTTAAATTTATTTTAGATGTGATACGATGTCATTCAAAATAATTACCAACTTAAGGGAGCAGCTTGTTGACAGATCATCTTTTATTATTTTGTTCACATACTGCACTGTATGACAGTAGCACAGACATTTATAGTGTGAATATCAACTAACTTTGTTTTGTTCTATATGCATTTGCAATGGGAAGAGTATATTTGGGGCACTTTTTCCTAGTAACACAGCATTTCCTGCCTTGTTTTGGAGAACTTAGAGATCAAAAAAATACTCCTGCAGTGAAAACTAAATTTCCTGAGAACAAAGAGAGAATTAGTCAGACTAAGGGACACCTTGCAATCCAAACCTTACCAATGCTGATCATCACATTACAAATGATGCAGACCAAGTGAGTTTGGGCCTGAGTGTTCATTAGTGTTGCCATTTATCCCACAGTTCCTGCCCAGATTGCTGTTTTGATTGCTTTTTGACTAGCTGTTCTGAGGAAATGCACTGTCTGGAAAATGCTCTAATATTTTCTCAAATATTCTGACTTGGATTTCTCTGAAGTGGTTAACTGAAATGTACAGAGACTGTAGCACTAAAATACAAGATGTCAATTTAATAAGATCTTGTTCCTTTACTTTAGCATGTGGTCGTGCAATGCTTTTGAGCACACTGGACATTCTCTATTAATGATGTTATATCATCTTGATGGTATGCAGATAAAAGTTCCTTATTTATATACTTGGAAATATTCTTCAGTGACTTTTTCTTTAAGAGTTTTCTTTCAGCTATAGAAACTGAAGATATAGTAATTTCAGAGCACTACTTTAAGGTAATATATCTATTATTATGATCCATGAATTATAACAGCATACAACCTCTATTTGTGTCTTAAAAATTACAAACCCAGTGCCAATTAACTCCATTAATGATGTACATATTTATGATCCAGTAGCCTTGTGTGGGAAGGAGTCACATTTTGCTGTCTACCATAAACAAAAAAGAGCAAGTCATCCAACTAGTTTTAAAGTATGATGATTTTGTTGACTGCATGGAACACTGAGCAACAGAAAAACTTTTCTTTTCCACTCCAATCTTCAATAATATTTATAGTTTTAACTTTTATTTGGTACCTATTAGGAAGAATACATGTTAGCAGCAGACAGCACTGGTTGCAGTGCGCGATCTTTTCTTGTGTAGGTGCAGAAAATCTAGCTGCAGGTGATGTTCTTTTTAAATCTTCTGGAGTTAATTTTTAATTGTCATTTAAAAGGGGAAAAGGAACGAACTAAATAGTCATGCCACTGTGTCAGAATAGCTCACTGAGATTCTATACGTAGTAATGATTTTTGAGCAATAAAACATGAAGTTATAATAATCCATTTAGTCACGCTAAACACTCAGAATCAGGAATGATGAACTCCAGTTCATGGCTGGATGTATGAGTGTGGTGGTTTCGCCCTGATGAGTAACTAAACTGCACCACAACTGCTCTCTCACTTCCCCTCCTCATATGCAGAGGGGGAGAAAATATGAAAAAAGCTGAGATAAGGATAAGGAGATAGCTCACTAATTACCATCATGCACAAAACAGGGAGAATAATATAATTTATTGCCTATTGCTAACAGACTAGAGCAGTGAAGAACTAAAAACAAATACCATCTTCCTTCCTCCATCCATCCTTTTCTACCTCCTTCCCCCAAGTAGAACAGGATAAAGGGAATGCAGGCTGCAGTCAGCATATAACGCTTCCTCTCTGCTGCTCCTTCTCTGCCCCTGTCACTCTCTGCCCCTGCTCCAGGATGGGATCCCTTCCACAGGATGCCATCCCAAACTGATCATGCGTGGGCTTCCCACAGCCTGCAGCTCTTCAAGCACTGCTACAGCACAGGTTCACATGGGTAGAAGTTCTCCCAGCTTTCCTGCTCCGTCACATGCTCCTCTCCATGGGCTTCAGTTCTTGCCTGGGGCAGCTCCTGTGGGGACTCTCCATGAGCTGTTGCCTTCTCCAGTCCACATCCACTGCTGCACCGTGGGCTCCCCCACAGCTGCATGTGGAGATCTGCTCTGTGTGGTGCCCAGGGAGACAGCCTGCTTCTCCACGGGCCTCTCCTGGGCTGCAGGGAACCTCTGCTCCATGCCCTCAGCACCTCTTGCCCTCCATCTGCACTGATCTGCATGCCTGCAGGGCTATTTCTCTCACATAGTCTCAGTTTCTTCCAGCTGCTTTTGCACATCAGTTTTTCCCATTCTTAAATCTGCTCTCTCAGAGGCACAGCCAGCATTGCCTGTGGCTCAGCTCTGTCAGCGATGGCACCCTTTTGGAGCAGCTGGAGCTGAGTGGAACTGCCTCTTATATGAGTCAGCTTCTGGGCTCTGTTCACAGATGCCACCACTTACA
>PPHD01013071.1:2346-17592 GCA_002909625.1 Bambusicola thoracicus | reverse complement strand
TACCCGTCTCTTACACACATATATAGATCGTGGCGAAAGCGCGTCAGCGTGTGATTGGTTGAAGCATAGCAAAAAGCCCCCTGCCCAAGAATACTATTGGTCGTACATGTTTTCATAACATTCCACTGTCTTAATCTCTTCCCAGGTGAGCTACCCCTTTATCTTAACTGAAGCCTCAGTTATTCTTCCTGCTTTGACAGCTTCAAGGGCTCATAGCCTGGGATGTGCATGTAGCACCCGAACTCACAGCCACAATAACGAGCTAGTACTTTTCCATCTGTATCTCCTGCCAGTTGTTAGGCCTGTCCTGCTCCTACAACTGTTCAAGAGACCCATGGCCCCCTCAGCTGTAGAGCCATCCCTCAACATTAAACAGATAATACTATCCTGAATTTCTTTTGACAACTACATCATAAAATATATTTGTTCATAAAGCAATGTGCTAGCAACCTATTTCAAAGAAAATTGGGACAAGTTTTCAGTTAGATACTGTTGTTGCTATTGTCAGCAGCTCAATATGTTGCTTTCAGTAAATTTGCAGATTGTTTTTATTTTTCTAGAGAAAACAGTCATTTGCCTAGAGAAGGAAATGTGAAGCTTATATCACATGTATGAAGTATGCTTTTTCCCCAAGTAGGGGGAAAAGAATTTGATGAGATACAGAGTCCTCAAAATGTTCCTGGAAAGAGTAATGATTTCCTCTGCAACAGAGCATGGCCTGCCAGTTATTATTGTCTAGTGCTTGTTGAGGTCGGACTCTGTATCTGGAAGCAGTATAGGTGTAAGCTTGAGGCCAAAGAGGGAGTGTGAGTCTATGACAATTCTTGTGCTTTTCATATTGTGAAAATATTTCATATTTTCATATTATGAAAAGTGAATGTTTACAGCATTGCTCTTTGAGGAGAATTCAGTCCATAATTGGACATTCCTACACTATTATGGTTTATAGTTTTTCATCACAGTCCTTTTTCACTTTTTCCTGCTGTAAGGGAGAAAGCAACTGCTGGAAATGGTTGATTTGATCACAACTATAGTTATTTAAAATATACTATTCGACTACTTTTAATTTTCTTCCTCTATCTGTTGATGTTATTTTAAAGAAATGTTGAATATAAGTTTATACGTATATATAATATAGTATAAATTATAATTATAAGTGTATAATAAAATTTATGTATATAGCCTTTAGAAAGTAGGGTTTGCTTTTTGAGAAAATAATCCATAGATTTTTTTTTTATATACTTTGGTTGCTGTCCTAGATCTGTTCTTGATCCTTAATTTTGTCTGAGAATAATTCAAAAACTGATTTGTGATGCAATGGTAGATTATGAATTCCTAAATTGTTTTGCCTTAAATAGATGTGTAATGTATTGCTTTCACAGCTGAATTCCATGGCCTTTGGGAAAGTCTTATATATGACACTGAAGTAAAATCACATGTAAGTAGAAAAGTGGTAACAATTAAAATTGCTTGAGGAGAAGTAAGATTTGAGATGTACCCAGCATGAAGTAGCTGCATTGTATAGAGAATTTACTTGGCAGTAACTAGCTTGAGAGGGAATTCTGATGGCTGCTTAGCATACTCCTACACTGTAAAGGGTGGCATAGTTTTTTTAGCCATTTTGCAAATCTTTATATTCTTATCAAAATTTCTGTGTATTTTTAGTAATTCCATACTTAAATGTAACTGTTGTATGCTTAACAGAAGAAGACAAAGTTGACATTTTAAGATTAATCATCATATCTCCAATGTGTATGAGTAGATACTACTGCAAAGCCTGCACCGCAAAAAAAAAATCTCTATATATCTATATATATATCTTAGTTTCCATGTTAAGTTTCATTGATGATCATTCCAGAAATTATACTTCATTTCTTCAGATGTGTTTGCTCAATTAATTAAAAAAGTGAAGGAACTTCACTTCTGCAGCTTTCTGTAGAAGTTATTTGGGTGAATATTCATTTTTTTATGCTATGGAGCTGGCTGAGTATGGTTGGATTCTGCAGGCTCTGGAATGATTCCTGTTAAGTTTCAAAATAGTATCTGTCTTTCCCAGGATATTACTGGCAAATATGCTTGATGAAGTTCAGCTTTTTTTTTTTTTTTTTTTTTTTTTTTTGTGCTGTGGCAGGAATGCTATTTCATTGTCTTATTAATTCAAGTAGATCAAATGCATTACAAGGAACAGTAATAAAAAAAAAAAGATGTCAAGTGATAAATGAGGGTAGAAATCAGAATAGATTAATTAATACCTCAGGTTCATATTCATGTAATTGAAGGAATTCTCTTCTTGTGTGTTCTAGATAATTCTGCAATGAATAAACATTTTATTTAGAACTAAACATTCAGGAAAATTATATGCAACTTTATTTGGATAAACAAGTCTATAAATACCATATACAAATACAAAAGCAACTAAAATGTGACCACTTTGTTTAGTGAATTGACTGCAACAGACTAAACAGATGTGTAGCTGTAATAACAACTAAAACCACAGTATGAGTCTCAGACTGTTCTTGGGATCTGAATTGAGCATACATTAAAAGGGGAACAGTGAAAAATGAACATAATTTCACATCTGTGAAGCATTTAGTTTATTCATGTAAAGGTTCTGAAATCCATTTGTGGCCAGTACATGCATTTTTTTTTCCCCTGAGGGCAGGAAGAAAGTGAATTTCCATCCTTTGCAGAGAAATTGTGGTCTAAGACTGAAAGACTTAAAACCAATTTTTGTTGTTGCAATAGAGATAACTAGGAGATTGCATCCATTTGTATTTGTATTTGCTGATGTGTCTCTAATTTGTGTCTTTTTTTCCCCCTACTCATCTATTAGTTACTTGATTATGTTACGACAACATTACTATTTTCTGACAGAAACGTTGACAGCAACCTGATATCATGGAATAGAGTCGTTTTGCTTCATGGTAAGAATTGTCTACCTTAAAATAAGTTGCTGCACTGATAATCAGTTTATGCTTCCCTTCAGAAAATGAAATTATATGTGTTCCTGTCTTACAGTAAGCAGTGCTTCCAGACATATTCTCTGTGTAGCACAAAGTTCTATGAAAAGTAACGTCAGAATCAAATCAGTGTTCATATTTCCTATGTTTTGTAGAAATTTGAGTTGTAACATTTTATAAGTGGAATAACAATAATTAATGTTCTTTGAATTTTTAAGAGTTTTTTAATAAAGTGCAAAAAATATTGCAGATACTGTGCACATTAGGAACCATTTTGATGACAGTTCTTTGCAGTATTAAAATTCCTTAGTTATGTCTCCTTTATGAAAACTTTTGAGGAAACTGAGAAATTTATTCAAGTGCTCTAATAGAGTATTTTGTTGTCCAGTATGAAGGCAGTACTCTCACTTATTTAATTATTACTCTGACTGAAATTGTTATATTTGGTCAGTCCAAGCTTACTATAATACTTATACTATAAATGAGATTGATATCAACTGAATCAATTTTGCTGCAAATTGCAGCTTGCTATTGACTAGTTACAATTTTGTTATCCAGACTGGTATTCAAAAAAAATAACACTCATAACAAACATTTCCACAATGACCTTTTAATTCTACATAATTTGTATTATCTAATGCACCAAGATTTTCTATCTATCTATCTATCTATCTATCTATCTAACTATCTATACATGTGTGAAATTGTAGTAACGAGCTCTTTATTATGACCATAGTAAAGTTAATACTGGAAAATCCAAAACTTCCGTAGTGCTAAATACACGTTTATGCTATAAAGGCAGTACTAACTTTGAATGGAAGTTCTTTCAGCTATCTGCTGTTATCTGTTGTTTAGAACCCAAAAATCAATCTCCATACATTCATATTCTGTTTAACTACATTTTTCTGTTTGGAGATGCAAAAGATTTGTTGTGCAGTAATACTTTTTAAGATACTCTCACTTGCCTCACAGTGGAGGTTCAGGGAATGTGAACAGCTTATCAAGCCAGACATGATGGGTTTCTGTTTTGCATGTTAGCAGGCTATGTTTCAGAAAGATAAAAGTTTAAGCACAGGTTTTTGAGAATGCTAACATACATAAGCCAGGAAAGAGCAAAACACTTTGTTCCGATGTTGTTTGATTATTTTAACTGTATGGTGTCTGTATACAAGCTGGTATACTAACCATACTAGTATTTGAAAATGATACAGCTTCAGAGCTTCTAGAGCACGGCTCTAGAATGGTAATTGGGTAAGCAATCTTCTCAGAATACCCTGATATTCCCAGTTCTTGTCTACTGTTGTCTGCAATTAGTGCTTTAATAAAATACAGTAGTTAAAAAGATATTTTGTCATCAACAACCTGATGTAGATTCTTTGTAATATATGTATGAATTTGATTTGAATCCAGGCCCTCCTGGAACTGGTAAAACCTCTCTCTGCAAAGCATTGGCTCAGAAGCTGACGATACGACTATCGTACAGGTGATCTTTCTGGAATTTCTTCACTTTAGCTAACTGTTGTTAATTGTTCTTTTTCAGTAGCCCAAAGATGTATAATACTTGATTGCAAGTGCTGACATTCATGGCTTTGCATTAGCAATAAAACTGGTCCAGTATAAAAGAGAGGTAGATACAGTATTACAAATCCTTCTGAATGTGTAATGGTTTTTGTCAAACTATGAAAAACAAATTCAAATGTCAATATAGTTATTTGTTTGTGCTCATAATATACATTTGTGAAGATTAAAGAATGAAGTATCACAGAGTATTAAACCTACTATTTGTATATTCATGTTCAAGAAAATCTGTTTTTAGTAGGTACCAGTGTGTTTTGTCCTTGAATTGTCTGAATGCTGGAGTCAGTCCGTATATCAGATGTATCAGACAAGTAATGAAGTTAACTATAAACTTCTTAGCAACGAGTAGCTGAATAAAAAACCTTCAGACAGTAAATAAACTTCACGGTCTTACTTGGTATACTGAAAATAATGTTGTATGAACAGAGGAATGAGCTCATTAACATGGAACCAATTTCCTAAACTATATGGAAGTAACAATCAAAACTGTTCTAATGAAGGAATCCTGGTAATGATTTATTGTGGAGAGCTATATTGAGACAAGTTTCTGAAAATTATAATTAAAAACAATCCAAATGTTGTGTTTTTAGAAGTAAGTAAATTGAAGTACTACTTCAAAAAATTCCATGATTGAAATGGAGAGAATAAGACTTAGGGGAGTTACTGACCTCACTGACTTTTATTTACCATGCAATAGAGTTGATACTTATTTTTTCCTTCATATTTTAGGTATAGATATGGACAGTTAATTGAAATAAACAGCCATAGTCTTTTCTCTAAATGGTTTTCTGAGGTATGTATTGAGGTAGCTTATAAGTGGACTGACATATAAATTAAACTGTGTCTGTTGAGCTTGGTTCATAACATAAGTGTTTGCCACAAAAGATTATTTGGGATACTTAATGTGCTTGAAAATAATTAAGTAGAAGCTATATTAGTAATTTCTTTTAAGATAAACAATAAAAAATAGTTTTCTATTGTTGAACAACGGAAAGTAATTTTCAAGTAAGACTTGAAAAGCCTGCTAAGGAAATAGTTAAATATATGCATATGACCTCTTTCTAGAGCGGCAAGCTTGTAACCAAGATGTTCCAGAAGATTCAAGAGTTAATTGATGACAAAGATGCTCTTGTGTTTGTATTGATCGATGAGGTATGATTCTAATAGTTTTGATGTATGTAAAACATAGCAGAAAGTTTTTAATTAAGGGTAGGAAGGTGTATTTTCTTGGCGACATTTAATTTGCTACTGTGTGTTTAGAAGTGGAATATTGTTTCAAACTCCCAAGTAGACTGGAGTCATATTTATAGTGTTCTTGAGTATGTTGTAAAGCTCTAAGAATAATTTGGTTTCAGTTGATTGTTTAGTTGCCCTTCCCAGGCTTGGATACACAACCATTTAGTACACAGGTGTCCAACCTTTTGGCTTGCTTGGGCAGCATTGAGTGAATAGGAATTGTCTTGGGCCATAAGTAGCTCCAAAAGTAATGCCTCCTATTTATTTCCATGGATACTACAGCATTTACAAAGAGCACAATAACACTATTTGATAAAGCAAATTCTCAGCTCCAAAACGTTGGTTTTCAGCGTAGTCACTACATTTAGCTTTGCATTTTTGCCAGCAATGAACAAGAGCCTGCATGTTGTTCCCATAACAGTCTGCACCAGTGGAGATGAACCACTGCTGCCACTGCTGAAATGTACTACTTACCACCTCACTGTGCTCTGCTCATATCTACTGTTTGAATGTTTCAGTTTCTACTGCCATGCCACCAACATGCACCTTGGACATCATGGGCCAATACAATAAAACAGGAGGCATTACTTTCAGAGCAGCCCTCGCAAAATATGCAATATCAATAATATATAAATAATAAAACATTTAAAATTTTTAATGTTTTTGTTTAACATACTTTTTTAAAAAAAGGAACAAAAACAAATCTAGAGGAATGTTTGTTTTTTTATTGTGAAATTAACGCATCAGTCTGGTTTGATGGCAGTGGTTGCAATTCTTAGTGAGATCTTCAGGTGTTCATCAGAGATTTTTTGATGAAATTTTACTCCTCCTATACTTCATCCCTGAAAACAGTTGATCACAAATGTATGTACTGCCAAAAAGTGATGACATGAGTAAGAGGTGACTGTGAAGTGAGGGATATTCCTCTCTGTTAAGATAAAAATTATGAAAACCTTCACCAGCAAGGGCTCTAGCTGCACTGCCCGAGTTACAGAAAGCAAAGGTAAGAACTGGGTGAAGGAAGATCTGCCTAATGTAAGTGAAGATCAGATTTAAGACCATCTGAAGAACCTGAAGGTACACATGTCCACGGGACCAGAGGCAATCCATCCATGGGTTTTGAGGGAACTGCTGGTTGAAGTTGCCAAGTCATTATTCATTATATTTGAAAGGTCATGGCAGTCTGATGAACTTCTCACTGATTGGAAAAGGGGAAGCATAACCACATTTTCAAGAAGGGAAAAAAAAAGATCCAAGGAACTACAGGCCAGTAGTCTCACCACTGTGCCTGGCAAGATCATGGAGCAGATCATTCTGAAGGCCCTACTCAGAAAATAAAGATGAGGTGACTGGTGGTAACCAGTGTGGATTCACCAAGGGCAAGTCATGCCTGATGAACTGAGTGGCCTTTTATGATGGAGTTACACTGTCAGTGGATAAAGGAAGAGCACCTGATGTCATCTACCTGGACTTGTGCAAAGCGTTTGACACTCCCATGCAACATCCTGGTCACCAAATTGGAGAAAAAAGGATTTGATGTACTCACTGGATAAAATTGGCTGGATGGCTGCACTCTTAGAGTTGCAGTCGATGGCTCAATGTCCAATTGGAGATGAGTGACAAGTGGTGTTCCTCATGGATCAGTGCTGGGACCGGTGCTGTTTAACATCCTTGTAGGTAACATGGAGTGTGGGATTTAGTGTACTCTCAGCAAGTTTGCAGCTAACACCAAGCTGAGTGGTGCAGTTACCAAACTAGAGGGAAAGGCCATCCAGAAGGACAGCCTTGAGAGGTGGGCCCATGCCAACCTTGAGTTCAGCATGCAAGTGCAAGGTCCTGCATCTGGATTGGGGCAAACCCAACCACAGATACAGGTTGAGTGGAGAATGGCTTGACCTCAGGCCTGAGAAGAAGGATTTGGGGGTATCAGTTAATGAAATACTCAACACAAGCCAGCAGTGTGTGCTTGCAGCCCAGAAGGCCAATTGTATCCTGGGTTGCATCAAAAGAAGTGTGACCAGCAGGTTGTGGGCAGTAATTCTGCCCTCTGCTCTCATGAGTTCCTTCCTGGAGTACTGCATCCACTTCTAGGGCCTCCAACACAAGAAGGACATCAAGCTGTTGGAGCAGGTCCAGAGAAAGGCCACAAAGATGATCAGATGGCTGGAGCACCTCCTCTACAGGGACAGGATGAGAGAGTTGGGGCTCTTCAGCCTGTAGAAAAGAAGGCTCCAGGGGGACCTTATTACAGCCTTCCAGTACCTGAAGTGGACCTACAGGAAAGTTGGGGAGGGACTTTTTATAAGGGCAGGTAGTGACAGGACAAGGGGAAATGGCTTTTAACTGGATGAGGGTAGATTTTAACTAGATATTAGGAAGAAATTCTTTACTATAAGGGCAGTGAGACACTGGAACAGGTTGCCTAGAGATTATGTGGATGCCCCCATCCTGAAGGCATTCAAGGCCAGGCTGGATGAGGCTTTGAGCAACCTGGTCTAATGGGAGGTGTCCTTACCTATAGCAGTCAAAAGTGAAAGCTCAGCTGTGTATTCTTCACAGTTTAGAGCACTGTGTTTTGCCAGTGTAGAAAAATGCATGCAGTTATTTGCCATCAGTTGAGTCAGCGCTGCTCAGCACTATTCTCCCCACTCCCTGGTTTCAGCTGACAGTGCATTAATGGCACATTGGTTGTTGCTGGACAATGGGTGTGCACCTGGGGTCACTCTGCAGCAAAGAGCCACTGCCTTTATAGTGTAGAGCAGGGGGAGGAAGCATTACCAACTGAACCAGGCTGCAAGTTGGACGTGCCTGATTTAGTTCTTAAGTACTCAAATTTATTTATTTTATACTTTTAATTTTCCAGAAGTTGAATTAATGAAGACAGCCCAAATTCTGCACTCTACACAGGGATTTCACTCGTTACACTTTTCTCCCTTGATATTCTCTTCACTCTCTCCCTAAATTTCTATTTAACAAAAGATTTTGAAGGTGAAATTTCAGATACCGAACTGGATCTGAAGGTGTACTGCATTACTTGCTTACTGCCAGCATTCCAAATGCGCAATGTTTTGTGTGTGTTGGGATTGTTTGTTTTTTTTTGGGGTCGGGGTTTTGTTGTTTTTAGAAGTTCTGTGTTTTTTGTTTTTGGAGGTGGAGAGCCTCACAGCAGCTCGCAGTGCCTTCAAGGCAGGAACAGAGCCTTCGGATGCTATTCGTGTAGTGAATGCTGTACTGATGCAAATAGATCAGATTAAAAGGTAAATTCATTTTATTGCAATAGCAAAAGGTAATTGTTGTAACTCTACATCTTAATTCATAGTTGGAACACTAGTCCAAATTGGTTAACAAATGATTCCTCATTAATGGTGCTAATTGTGAAAAGAAATTTGAATAATCCACTAGAACATTTTGTGTGTTAGTAGGTAAACTAATCTGGGTTTGATAAACTACAGATAATATAATTCCATTAAAGCTGGAGTGGGATGCAGCACAGATGGTCATCATATCTACTTTGGAGAGACAAGTAAGATCAGTGAAGAATGTGTTTGTCATTAACACCTTCTGAATATCATTCTAAAGCAGAGTTGTACAACATGGTGCTTATAAGCAATCGTTAATGTTTCTTGGTCCACTTCGCTGGATTTTATACAGCACATCTCTTGTTTTATTATTGCCCTTCCTCTTTGGGCATACTTGGCTCTGTTTGCACAAAGACAGGTGCCCTGTTATTTGGCCCTGAGTTGCTGCTGATTAAAGGTAAGTAGTTTATTCAAACACAGTACACAGGCTTCATAGAAAAATAGCTGTGGTTAAACCTTTTCTTTATATTTTTGTTAGAGTAAGGAGTTGTTACTTCCCTTTCCAGCTCACTCTAATGTTATGCAGTATTAAATGTGTCATGTTAGCAGTTATAAATAAATATATAAATATATAAAATACATAAGCACTACATCTTTCTTTCTGAAGTGAAATGGAAAATGTATAGATAAAATATTCCAATTTTCAAGTCTTAATTTTGTAACTCAATTTATGGCAAAAACTATGCTGTTAGACACTCTGCATGCAAAGTAGTCAGTGTATACTGCTTCTAAAATAGGGTTAGAGAAACTATGGATACTTGCAAAATAGCTGAAGGAAGGATTGCATTGAAGTAGATCAATGATAGCTCTCAAAGAGCATGTAATTATTAGCTGATAAGAGTGATGTAGCTGTTGATTGCATGAAATGGCTTGAGTCATAAGAAGGAAGGTATCCATTTGCCAGTGCCAAGTGAAGCTAATTCATGTACATGTGACCTAAGAATGTGCTTTTGTCTTGAAGGTATCCCAATGTAGTTATCCTGACTACTTCAAATATTACAGAGAAAATTGACATGGCATTTGTAGACAGAGCAGACATAAAGCAATACATTGGCCCTCCATCTGCTGCAGCAATATTCAGAATATATCTTTCTTGCCTGGAAGAGCTGATGAAGGTAATACTTTGGAAGTAGAACTATAAAGCATCCTATTTTATTAAAGTTGATATTTTCATCAAACTTCCTAAATAACAAAAACATACAAATTGTATTCCTTATCTGTATTTACACTCTTCTTTTAGAATTTAATTTTACATGATTTTTTTAAGGTTTCATACAACAACGTGTAACTCTTCTTTCTAGTGCCAAATAATATATCCTCGACAGCATCTCTTGTCACTCAGGGAGTTAGAAATGATTGGATTTGTAGAAAATAATGTGTCCAGGTTAAGTCTGGTACTAAAAGAAATCTCAAGGTAATATTTTTTAAATTCTACATGATAAATATCTGTGTGTGTGTGTGTGTGTGTATGCAATCATGTTTATATATGAACGAATTGTGAAATTATGTCTAAAAGTAATTGAATTAATAATAGCTAGAGCTCTGAAACATCTTGAGCTTATTTGTTGTTTTGGGTTGTTTTTGTTTGTTTGTTGTTTATTTTTAAATATTGTTGTGGTTAGTGCAGAACATCAGCAGATAAGTGGAATTGATCAGGATTTGCAAATGTTTCTTGGTATCAAATGTGACTGGTTTCTGTTCTGCCCTTTGAAATTCTCTAGACAAATTGTCTGACTTAATGAGATGCCTGAAGTTTCAGTGGATATCATGGAATCATAGTTTGACATTAAAGGTGCCTTCCAAACCAAACTGTTTGCAAATCCTGACTAACAGATACTTTCCTCTAGATTCATGAGATATGTCACAGTGATTGTTGAGGGGCTTGATAAAAGCATTGATAGGCAAATATGACTATGCTGTTTCTCTACCCTTTTTTTCTTGTGGCCTCCCATACCCTATTGATTTCCAGCTTCTGCTAAAACTGCTGCAAGTGAGCAAGCAAGGTATTATGACTTGAGTTTCATCAGAGTAATTTATGGGTGAAGGGGAAAGGAAATGTCATCTTTTAAGAGTGAATATTTAGCATTTAAGCAGTGCTTATGTCTCTCTTTTACTATAGAAAAAGTGAAGGTCTTAGTGGCCGGGTCCTCAGAAAACTTCCTTTCCTAGCACATGCACTTTATATTCAAGTAAGTTTTTTCTATTCTATATATTTTGGCTTGATTTTGAGCTAGGTAGGAAGACATTTGAATGCTAGTCTGAAATAAATGATTAGTCCTAAAACTTTTTGCTAATCTAAACTACAATTTTCTGCTGCTATAATTTAAAATGAAATTGGAGAAGACTGATATCACTACTGATATGCTATGACAAACCATTAATATTTGTTCTCTCGTGCTTTGTTGCTGAAAGAAACCCCTATCACTTCATAAATAATACTAATTTGTTCAAATGTTTGTTGAAGCAAATTCTCAGTCATGTTGATTGGCTCAAGACTCTACATAGTAAAGTTAAAGTCAAACTATGTTTGCTGGTTCATATGAGGTTTAGCATTTTGAATATTTTGTAACATGAAAGTCAAATATTTCCTTTTCAAATATCTGTGTTTTGTATGCCTATTGCTGTGATGGGTCTAACAGAATATTTTCATGTTTTCAGTCCCCCAGTGTTACAATGACAGCATTTCTTCAGGCTCTTTCACTTGTAGTAGACAAACAATTTGAAGAAAGAAAAAAACTTGCAGACTGTGTGTGATAGTTTACTGCTTTGTACTTTTCTGTATTGTTACCAGTGAAAAGTACTTAACTTTGCATACAAACTGTTGAATTTCTCTGCATCTATAAAACAGATCGTCAACACCTTTAAAACCCTGGAATGCTTAATCCAGTTTTTCAAAACATTTATTAATAAACAATTTTTACAGCACACTGTGCAATTTTATTTCAAATGCTCTGAGATAATTGGAAATGTCTTTTTAGGGAGAATTTTTACATCACTTGCAGTGATGTAAAACTTTCTTAACTTTCTCTACATACATTAGTTATTATACTTCTGGTTTCTTTCAAACTCTTGGAAGCAACAGAAATTCAGTATTTGATATGTGTGGAGTAAATGTACTAATAACTACTTTTGAAATAATAATGAAACTAGAAAAGACTTAAAGTGCTCAGTGATATGCAGACATTTTATCCTGAACCTGAATATCAAGGTTTTTTATTTTTTATTAAACCCTATTCACATTTTTAACTCAAGAGATCACTTAACTGAATTTCTGCAATACTGCATTTTTATTTTTCTGCAAGTAGACTGAAAAATAATTCACTGAAAAGAAACTACAATAAAGGTTCTTCTTCAAGAGGCCAAGACATAGCATCATACCATACACTGTGAAGATCAACTCTGCCCTAGCTGAAACTAGGATAGTAACCTATAAATCTTATCGTAACCTTAATAACTATCACCAAACCCCAACCTGAACTGTAACCCAAATCATATACATAACAGCTCTAACCCCTAAACATAAACCTAACCCTAACAATAATCCTAACCTTACACCTAAATGTTAACCCTAACCTGTACTCCTAACCCTCAAGTCTAATCCTAATTCTAAACCCAAAACATAACCATAAGTTTCACATTAATGACGATCCCTATCTCTGAAAGGAATCCTAAATGGAACACTAATGCTGTACAAAACCATCACACTAAATCTAGCACCTCACCTTAACCAAAACTCTAAGCGTAATCCTAATTATAATTCTAATCCCAAAAGTTTGTGTCAGCATAACCCAAAAATGATAAGCGTAACTTTAGTACTAAAACCAAATAAAGGCCCTCAAACTAAACCTGATTATAGCCCTATTGTTAAACTCTAACCAGTATGTTTAAAACTAGCCCTAAACCTAGTAGTAAACCTAAACCTAACTTTAAAGAAAATCCCTAATCATAGTACCTAACAATCCTAAACCTAAAGCTAATCGTAACTCCATCTCTATTTTTAATGCAAATCCCTAATATGAACCATAGTAGTTGCCCAAACCCACTTTAAACCTAAACAGTAATCCTAACTTTAAACTGAAGGCAAACCCTAAAGCTAACCCAAGACGCCAAGCCTAATCGTAAAACCTAACCACAATCCTAAACCTAAATAAACCTATAAGACAAATACTAAATCTAACCCTTACCCTAATCCTTAAACTCTCCCTAAATGGAACCCTAACTCTACGTCCTAACCCTAATGCCTAATGATAACTCTAACCCTACTGAAAATTAACACGACTCTAACCCTAACCCAAACTCTAACTTCTAACTCTAAGCATAACCCTAATAATAGTAAATCTAACCCTTATAATAATAAACCCAGCCATAAACTAAAACTAACAAGTAGTCCTAATGCTAACCCTAACTCTAGCCATAGTTATAACCCTAAACCTAATCCTAATACTCGCAGCAACCCTAAGACTGTAACCCATGACTGTAACCATTGTGTTAACACATCGGTGTCCAACCTTTTGGCTTGCCTGGGCCACATTGAGTGAATAGGAATTGTGTTAGGCTGCATGCACAAAGGTTGCTCCAAAAGTAATGTCTCTTATGTTTCCATAGAACTACAACAGATAACAAAAACTACAATAACATTGTTTGATATAGTAAAATTTCAGCTACAAAACACTGTTTTCCAACACAGTCACCACCATTAGATATGCATTTTTGCCAGCAATGAACGCGAGCCTGTATGCTGTGCTGCTGCTGTTGCCACTGCTGAAACACACCACCCACCACTCCACTGTGTTCACATCCACTGTTTGGTTTCCATAAATATTCAGCAAGTGAAAGTCAACAGGTGCCAATTTTTCAGTGTGGAGAAATTCAATTCCACTCCTTTGCTTCATCTGCACTTCCATGTCAGACATCATTTTGTCAGACTGGCCCTCTGCTGCCATCTGTCACACAGCAATAAAACGTAACAATATTGGTGGGAAGATTCAGCTTTATTGCCATACCACCATCTGCCTCTAAGAGGAATTACTTTTGGAGGAGCTCTCATATATAATATAGTTTGCATATATAAAAAACTGATTGTAATCTTTATTTTATTAAAAAAGAGAGCAACAAAAACACACAGCTAATGGGATAGTTTACTCTGGTTACTCTGGTATTGAATATCGAACAGCTACTCTCCACCTGCAGAGGGATCCCTGTAAAAATTTTGCAGCATCTGCTTAAGTATGATTTACAACACCCTCCTGGCAGCAGCAAGAAGCTACATCAAATTCAGTCTGATTGTCCTTGTCGTTTCTAATTTATGGCCAATTAGGCGTTTGAAGAGAAACATTCCTTCTCACGAAGGTTATTTTTCCTAGATAAGCTGTACTTCTGGACCTCAGCCAGATTACAAGTTGAAGCGTTAAATAGAATAACAGTTAAAGTTAGTGCTAGGGTGTGAATTAGTGTAGTGGTTTAAGCTGCCAAGCACCTGAACACCACAAAGCTTTTTGCTCACTCCTTTCAGTTCCACTTGGATGGGAGAGAGAATTGGAAAACAGAAGGAGAACTCATAGATTAACACTATATACTAAAAACAGGCACAGAGAAATAACAGTAATTATACACACACACAAACACATTTATACAAGTGATGTTACAACACAATTGGTCACCACCCAGCCACAGCCTGCGCAGCAGCTGCCCCTTCAACCGACTCCCCTCCATTTTGTAGGGTTTTTTTATCTTTTCTTTGTTTAGTTATTTATTTATTTTTCACAGTGTTATATAGTATGGAATATCCCTTTGGTCAGTTTAGGTCAGCTGTCCTGGTTGCGTCCCCTACCAGGTCCTTGTGCCCTCCCAGCCCCCTTGCTGGTAGGACAGTGGGGGAAGCTGAGAAAACTGACACATTCTTGGCAGTGTACAGTACTGCTCAGCAACAGCTACAGCATCAGTGTGTTATCAACACTGTTCTTCTCCTAAAGCCAAAACATAGCATTGGACCACACAATGTGAAGAAAATAACTCTGTCCTAGCTGTAACCAGGACAATCAGGGTTAGGAAGAGGCTTAATGTTAGCATTAGAGTCAGAATATGGTGAAGGTTTAGGGTTGGGGTTAGATTTA
>PPHD01013070.1:0-17592 GCA_002909625.1 Bambusicola thoracicus | reverse complement strand
TTGTGGATAGCCCATAACGTTCCAGAAGATTTCAAACAGTTCTACATACGCGGCTCCTGTTTTACAAGCAAAAAGAGCTACCAGTTACTATGCACAGAATGAGCTGTCCTTGTCAAGACACTCATTTATCAACTGAAGAGGAAAACCATGCAAAGAAAGTCCCAAGCAACCTCTGTTATTGTATTTGCAGTATGATACGAAAGAATGTTAACATGACCTCCAGAACTGAAATACAAATGCTTAACACATCAGCAAAAGCATCCAATGCAGGCCAGGTAACCCAAGTGTTTTGAGATGCAGGCGTCCTACATTAATGATTTCATGCAGACAGCTGCACAGAAAATCTGTTGGTGTGGCTCTTCAGTTTGACAGAAAACTCCCCGCTTACAACAAGAGTGCGCTGGCAGATTACCAAGTGATTCTTCACACCCAGATGAAACAGTTTCAATCCTTAGAGGCTAGCCTAGCCAATCTTCCACCAAATATAATGAATGCAATTAAAGTCTTACCCTACAGTTCTAAAGCGATAACCTGTCGTCATGAGAAAAAGCCAGCTGAATACACCTAATAAATATCTTCATCTGCACTTACTACAAACTGAGGCAGACAACCTTCCCACACAACAGTCAGGATTTCTGCTCCCTTCGTTTTTTAGAAAAAACAAAACCAAAAGGAATACACTATAAATATGAAATTATTTCAATGTACGCACACAAAGCTGTATCAGTTAGAAAAGCACAGAAACAGGAGAGGAGCTGGTGATGAACTCACCGGCATGACACAATAATACAGTAAATTGAGCACAGAAAACATGAGAGTAGTACTTCAGTATTTCCCACGTGCCTGAACAATTTGTGCATTAGCAATCCATTGCCTCATCGCCAAACCACAAAAAAGTCTGGACTGAAAGTTCTTTGTGACAAAGACTGCCATTTACTGCCCAGTTTTACAGCAACCAGAACCGCGGTACTCAACTTACATCAGCTGTAATCAAAAAGAAGGCATCCCGTTTGTAAGGCAGAGTGGGTATCCACGAGGGTGTCTGAGAGGGGGGATGATTTGCAGCCCATCTGCCCAAAGAGATGTACAGAAGCAGATTCAGACAGGCATCACGGGGTGCATAAAAGGGCATGTGCATAAGAAGCCTGGTGTGAATGGGGCCATTAAAAAGCTGTTTTCCTTTCCTGGTGAACCTCTCGACATAAGGTTAGTAAGCAGGTAACAAGCTGCAGGAGCAGACACAGCAGTAGGGCAGAGCAGGCAACAGAGATTTACCCACGCGTGCGCTACCCTCAGCCCAGGGGAAGGAAACAAATCCTGCAAGGCTTCCGTTTGCCCCAGCTCTGCTCCCCTTGTTCCGAGTGCAGCACATGACAGTGGAGAAGGAAGAGAACACGTCAGGGTGATACCTATGGCAAAGGTACAAACCCTATGAATGTAGGAGTTGACTGGGACCAATGTTCCCATCAGTGAGCAGAAGTAGTTTTTACCCATCTCTCTCCTCTTTGCTTGATTCTTAATCTTGCCTTTCCATTATTAAATGATAGAACTGAAATAAGACCTTCTTCCAAAAGGGATTTCAGGTACAGTACTTTTCCAAATATACGTTTTCTTCTTCAGAATGGAAACAGTTGGATAATACAGACAGATAAACCAAGTAGTTAGAAACACAACTAAATAGGAATGAATGGCCACTTGATGACTTTCAGTCAAGCTGCTAAGAAAACAAATACCTTGTCAAAAACATGGAAATACCGTCATTAACAAAGTATGAAGTGAAGCATTTACAGAACACAACATTGAGTCAATTAACTGACAACAACCGGTTCTACATTTAAGCATCTCAAATTCACATTCAATTATGCTTAATGCATCATTTTATTCTCCTAACATAACTGGTTAGCATAAGCACACAAAACGCTTACAGTGACCTTTCTGTCTCAAATATGCTATTCACAGCTATTTAATTAATCCCTTACGTGTAGCAGGACATACAGCCTACAGAAGGGCACTGAATTGGCCTTATTGTCACCATATGAGATGGCATTCATCTCCAAATGCCAAAGCCCAGCCTAAGGAATGCAGAAAGTATTTAAAAGAACAAAAGCAGAAGAAACTCTTCAATAGCCTGCTCTTTGATTATCATTTACAGATCAACTTCTTCAATTAAAAATATCCAAGAGGTTGTTTTCCCACTTGTGCAGTCCAAGTGTTTAAATGCAGTGACTGCTTTTGTACTTCAAAGGAACATTCCTTCAGTAACCAGCAATTAAGAACCCAAGGTCAATCAAGGCAAAATTCATCTCATCCAGTTTTGTAATTTTCCCTCTTATCAAACTGTGTATGTGCATAAAATGCAGCCTGTGAGGAGTGTCATGAAACAGCTTGAAAGTTTCAGAAGCAGAGAGAGAGGGAACCGTATTTAGCTGCTATGGCTCAAACGTTACTGGAAATGTGACTTTAAGATTCCACTTCTGTTTTCTGACATATAAACTTGTCAAACAGATTTTCAGTTTGGGTTTGGAGTTGTTTTTTGTTTTTTTTTTTTTTAGTTTTGGTGTGAATAAGAGTTACATCAAAATGCATTTAAAATAGTTCTGCGCAAAACCTGAAGAAAATAAATAAGCCAGTAAGTTACTAAAATTATTAAAATGTGCTTCACATTTAACAGAGGTAACATTTAAGACAAAAGGTTGTTCCTGGTACGCTCAAATGCTCAGGGGTTTTGCTTCAAAATAACAATCTGTAAACAACAGATGAAAGTGCTTCACCCCATCGACATTCTACATAGACCTTCACCCCATAGACCTTCTACAGTCTGTCCTGTGCTTCTACTCTGGCAATCTAAGCTATCTCTGAAAGCACCATTAGAGCAGTTTTACTGAAGCGTGTCCACCACTCTACTAAATACAGTTCCCCAAATCTCTTTCTACCTGGTAGTTATTAGCCATAGCATGTGTTCCTTACAAACACAAACTAAGTCATTAAAACAAATGCAACATCAATTTTTACTGACCGCTTTTGAAAAGGAAAAAAACAAACAAACAAAAAAAAAACCCACCAACCTGTTAATTTTGATATTTTTTTCTTTCTTTCTGGAAGTAAAATAAAAAGAAAACTTTAATTTCTCACAGCAAGAATCTATGCTAGATTTCTATGAGAAGTTATTGTTCTTGAATATGTTTGCCTGCTCTGTACCTACAGAAAGCTGAGTGTGAGAGGAAGGGTGTTTTTTTGTTTTGCTGAAGCTTACAGTGAATGCCACAAGTGTGATACATACTGCACTGTCAGACTTCTGGTGAAGAAATCAATAGGAAACTACTCTATGTTATCTCACTGTTTAGGCTTCAGAGGTTATGCACTGAAAAATTATGGGATCAGTAAACTAAGGGAGAGTTGGCAGAACATCATCATTTTGTACACACCCAGTACAAGTTGGGCTGTAAACACTGGCTTATCTAAATTTAAAAAGTAGAGTTGCAAAATGCAGAACAAAGTTGCCAAATACTGAAGACAGGAGTAGAAGAGGCAGAGAAATGTTTTGGGTTTGTCCCTGAAACAAACTTCCTGTGCAGTTTTCACTCTATCACCTATGATCCAACAAAAGAAAGCAAAATTGGAACTGCCTGGCCAGGAGGATCAGGTAAAATGAATGCAACAGCTTGTCAGGAAAAGGCTCTTTGCTTCCAGAGAAACATTCTTTGTCTGTGCAGTTTCTGAGGAATTTGATAGCGTAGAGACTAAGCTGCCAGGATAGTAACCACGTGGCAAAGCAGCTATGTCAGCTCTTGGAATGCAAACAGCAAAATTACCTTTTCTTTCCCTCCCATACATCAGGAAGAGATATTTCTTGTCACTTCTTATCCTCGTGTGCTTCCCAGGCATGGGCTATACCTAGCCTTTTGCTGTTCTTCTGCAAAACGCCTGATGTTTCCAGCCCATTTCACAGGCGTATAAATCTGAATGCACTGCTGTTCAGAATACACTTTACATTCCTAAAACGAAGGGGAACTGGGAAGATAAAATGTGGTGATATTATGGCAGAAGGAAGAATCACAAGGTAGCAGGTTTGTTAAGACTGCCAAAAGTCATGAAATGTATTCACTCCATACTACGCACTGTAGGGATGCATGATCATACACTTTGTCAGGAAGAAGTGAAGAAATGAAGTCACTTTAAAACACAGGACTACACAGTACTCGGCACTAAGCCTTCATTGATTATTATTATAATAAACATTTCAAGAAGCTCACATGTATCTGCACTCTATCAGAGGGATCTTTCCAGCATTTTCGGACAGCTGCCTTTCAGATACGACAGTTCATACTTTATTAATCAACACTGCAAATTCCAGCAGTCCCCTGCTACCCCCTGAGGGCCTCAAAAGTAAGTTTTTAGTATTTTACTAGAAATGATTGCAGAAACAAGTCAGAAAAGAAGCACAGGCGTGTCAGTAAGAATTGCAATCTACTCCTCTTAATAAAACTGAGACTCTGTTTCAGATTAGCTAAGCTTTTGCAGCTCCTTTTTCTCTTCTGAATCAACAACGTTTTTTTTCCTTTTTCTTCTTCAAACTCCACATTAACACCAGTCTCCTGTTTTGGCCATTTTTACCTTTAAAGGGGAGTGACATCTGGCTGGCATGAGCATGAAAAGAGACAACATGAAAGCCCTTAGGCTGGCCAGGGAAAAGGATATATAGTACAGTCTTTGACAAGTTGAATGCTTCTTCAAGGACTGCCATTCCCTGCTTATACATCCCTTTAGTACTAGTCTTTCTGTTCCTTTCTGAATTTTAACAGCAATTAAAACCCCTTCTTAAAAGCTATGGCTATTGATTCTAGATCAGGCTCATCTTTCCAAATAGCTGCAATAACATCTGTTTGCTTTCAAAAATTAAAAATGGCCTCACAGTAATTATGCTTACATGTTTCGCAGTGGAAGCCAAGAGGGCCAACAGTATCCTGGGCTGCATCAAGAGAGGGGCGGCAGCAGGGCAAGAGAGGGGATATTCCTCTCTGCTCTGCCCTTCTGTGGCCCCACCTGCAGTACTGCATCCAGGCCTGGGGCCCCCAGCACAAGAAGGATGTGAAGCTGTTGGAGCAGGTCCAGAGGAGGGCCATGAAGATGCACAGAGGGTGGAGCACCTCTCCTATGAAGAAAGGTGGAGGGAGTTGGATTTGTTCAGCTTGGAGAAGAGAAGCCTGCAGGGGGACCTTACTGCAGCCTTACGGTACTTGAGGGGAACTTATAAACTGGAGGGGGAGTGACTTTTTACACAGACTGATAGCGATAGAACCACTTTAGACTAAAAGAAGGAAGATGTGGGCGAGAAATTCTTTATTCAGACGGCAATGAGGCCCTGGCACTGCCGCCCAGGGAGCTGTGGGTGCCCCATCCCCAGAGGTGCCCAAGGCTGGGTTGGATGGGCCCTGGGCAGCCTGAGCTGGTGGGTTGCAATCCTGTCCACAGCAGGGGGATTGCAACTAGGTGATTTTTAAGATCCTTTCCAACCCAGGCCATTCTATGATTCTATGAAAGAACTGGCTTGAGTAAGTCAGAAAATCCTACAAAAATATGCCCATGTTGGAGACCAAAATTGTCATTTTTTTAGTCCATCAGATCACACAACTGCAAGTTATCCAGTCTCTTCTTGGTGTGAGAGAGATTATGCTAGCATTTTCCAAGGAAGATTACTCAGTTCCAGACTGTCAAGTCGTTAGAAACCTGAAGCAGCTCCCAGACCACAAGCTATCAGTAATGCTCCATTCACATTCGATGTGGCCAGAAAGCAAGTGAGAAACTAATAGCAGGTATCTTGCATAATTGTGAGGTGGTTCAAGAAGGTTGGTTCATTCAAGAAAGTTAACTCTGAATGCCAATAAACATCCCGTATTTCTAATACATTTCTTATATCAAACACTGACAAACTAAAGAGAGAATGAAACTTCACTCCCCCCCCACCTTTTTTTTAAATACTTGAGATTATTCTATGAACTTGGTGTTTCCCATATAGTCTCAATTAGTAGCCCAGAAATCCTGGGCTTTAGACCCAGACTGAATTCCCCTTCTACTAGACTTGCAATCTAGCACACAGCAGGCATCAAAGAAAATTACTGGTGTGGACAAGTCTGCAGCAGAGATCAGAAGTGTGGTATGGCATACCTGTCCATTCAAGCAATGTGTGCTTTCAATATCCAAGCATTCAAGTCTCACATTCATCACTTTCAGTGCAAGACAGAATACTTGCTTTTACCTGCAACCTATTCAGTGTACAGAGAATCTATATCCACATCCATCAAATTCAGTGAAATAGAGTCTATCTGCAAATGTTGAGCTTCAATTTTCCTGCAGTGATCTGAATTACAATGTGCTGCAGGAGAACATGCTAAATTTCTGAATGGGTAGACACACACAAAAAAAAAGTTCTGCAGGAGTCATTAATAAAAGTGGCTAATGCAGAAAAGTCTCATTTCAGCATCATGTTGTACGCCATCGAGAGTGTTGGAAAAAGCTCTTTTTCAGCAAGCAAATATAATACCCATGGCAGATGTCAGTGTGAGCAACAGAGATAAAGATGAAGAATCTGCATTTATTACTATGGCATGTAAAATGCTGGTATCCACAGTGTAATCTACCCAGGCAGTGCTGCTTCTAAACCTTCTGAGGTAACAACATGCACTTTCAAGTTCATTTATCATGCCCACATTGAACTCCTTTTTCCCCCTGACAAGCTATCAGTGATGCCAAGTACTAATGATGAAAACCTGGTTTTGGAGGAAAAGTCTACATAATGTGTAAAACAGTGAACATCTATCAGACTTCTGAAATAGTGTTTTCAAGGCGCTGCTGGTCACTGTTGCTGCAGAAAAATGAAGGAGGGCTTCAAGCAAAGTTCACTGTCAATGCTCCTATGCCGTAAGTTAAGCAAACACAAATCAGGAAACAAGAAAATGGAACTGCACATAAACATTAATTCTTCTCCAGAGTCATGCTAATACCCATAAGCCACCTGGATACACGAATATCTTCCAGCTGCAGCCTCGAAGAAAGAGACTGTGTTTTCTGGAAATGAACAGACCTGATAGCAGAGTAACGATTAGAGGTAAGAGCACCTTGGTCCCACAGCGTATGCTGGTTTGTTTTCTTTTTAATCACTCCAGTTATCCTGTTGGGAAATCTAGTATTTACTGGTTTCAGTGTTAAAAACTATTTTCCACATTAAAGTAAAAACTCCAAGCACAGAAATCATCATGTACAAATGTACTTGAAAAGACGAGAAATAAAATCATCTGTGCATTGTGAATAGATGGCAAAGACCCTCAGGGAGACAGAATCCCATCCTTCCTGCCACAACCACGGCACACATGCAACTCTTGAAAAATGGTCAGAGGAAGGGTAATAGGAAGAGACTAGGAAATTGGAAAAAATCTACTATGTAACCCTCGTACACCACCACGACCACCTCACCCTCCTCATTTCCCCCTTCTCCCCCCAAAAGAAGGCAAAGACCTGATAAAAAAAACAAGGTTGAGGGATCACTTCAGTATTAACCTGCTTCCCGCAGCAGCCTGCCCCAGCCATTGCTCTCTTCAAAGATTACACCATTTTTCCCTAAAACAGAGATTTCTGCTGGAGCAATTCTGTCCCACGCTCCTGAATAAACCTTATTGAGTAACGTGAGGGATCAGAGAAATGCATTTCATTTCGCCCAGTATTTCCACCTGAGAGGCTGCTAACATCTCTGAGATGGGAATTGGCCCTGTTGTATTGACAGGCTCTATTCACTCTCAGTACATAAAGTTAATATCTTCATAGATTTACATTTTTAAATAAATATATACATTATAGATGAATAGATTTATTGTTCCTTGTTCCAGGCCAGAAGCTAGTTGGTTAAATAAAAGATACAATCTACTACAGCAAGACTACTTGATGCAAGACATTACAAGCTTCTCTAAGTGTTAGGGACAGGGAAATAAAAAAATAATTTAGCACCCCTTTCTCTGATTGCCTGAAAATGTGATAAGTTCAGGTCTACTGATGCTGTGGAAAAGCACAGGCACACCCAACTTCTGCTGGGTCTAGCGCAGGAACCTCTTAACCATGAAGTAATGGAACTAAGAGAGAACAGTCCTGAAATTGTATCAAATGGAGTGTGGAATTAGTATTATATTAAAGCAATTTTCTTGTAATAACAAATCATACTTATTTTTATGTGATTCTAAATAATTTCTTCCTAGACTTTCTATATGGCTTTTCAGCCCTGCATAAATGAATATCAAACAGCTATTTAAGTTCTTTTACCATTCCTTTTCTAGGTCCCAAAAGGTAACTGGACTATTTTAATATGGAAATGTTTGATATTTATATATTATACAATATTTCTGTTATATGAAAATAACTGAAAGCTGTCTATGTAACAAGAGAATGGGGTGTGAAAATACAGGCAATGCCTTCTAGACTTGAACACAAGTTTTTTTTGTTAAGTTTGTATGATTAGATGAAATACTATCAAATTTTGTGCCTTGGTCCATCAACTACCCAATAAGAACATTGTTTTTACAATTCTTAACCTCCCAGTGGTGCCGCTTTATTTAGTGTTGCTGTTAAATAATAAGTTCATTGTACCTGTGTGGTCCAAATAAGTTACTTTCATATTTTCTCATTTAGTACTAAGACTCCTTTTAAATTGATTCATTAATTAATAAAGTATAGAATTGCCACAAGCTAGCATTAAAACACCACCTGAAAACCAGCAGCTGAAATTGATAATTTCATATCTGCTTCAGCAAATACTGCACGGACAGTATCTTCTATGGTCCCCTACATCCATGGCAAGTCTCATTTGTTTGTAAGTGTTTTATTAATAAGAGATTTCATTTCTGTCAGGGGCATAAAAATAAGATCTCTATCCTTCAAAGAAAAAAAGAAGGGAATGTTCGTCCTGTATTAGGCCTGAAGGCAAGATGATTTCAAGTTTTAATCCAATTCATAACTGCACAGTTTCCAACTTGTATTTCCAACACCACGTCTTTGGGAGTACCAAGCTATACTGTCCCCTGAGCTCATCTACTGGTTTTGTTTGGATGTTCTACGTTTCAATACATGTTTCCTTGGTCTCTGGGCATTTTCCATTGAAAAGGTTTTACTATTGCATCCTTTCCCTTCCTAGTGACTGTGATCGATTCCCTTCAGCCACTATCATTCCACTACATATCCAAACTGATGGCGTTATTTCATTTGGAAATACTGCAGAACTGTTTTCTAATGCTCTGAATGTGCTGTAATCTTCACATTTTCATGTTCAGCTTTGAAGGGGAGTCTTCTAAAGAAAAATTTTGGATACTTTAAAGAAGGAAAAGGTTTTTCTGGTCACTAGCAGAATTTTATGTTCTTCCACAGACTACACTACCTAAGTGCCATCTTCATCAATACTAGTTCACTAGTGACACCATTCATTTCAATGTTGCCGTATCTATTGTTGCCTCCTTTCTTTTATATTGTTTCCTCTTCCCATTCTTCAGTGCAACTGTGCTACCACCTAACTAGCTTCTTCCCCTCCATTTTGATCAAATGCTAGAATAGACAACACAGAGAAGTACACCCTTAATGTTCAGGTAGCCTTTCCTCCAACATTTCCCTAGCTTTTCATCTAAACTATACCAGCTGAATTTTAAGTAAAGTCTTCTATCAATACGTTTCTCTTCCTGTATTCAGTTGTCTGTATTACCTTGTCCTTACTTCAAATTCTACTCTTACACTAATACATTAAAAACAAGGACTTCAGCCAGGTTTCTCTACCTGGAAACCAGAGTTTCTGGATTCCTCATTCCCACTCACTGATTGTTTGACATTTCCCACTCATTGCACAGGAGAGTTCTGCTCCCTATTTACGCTCAACTGCAAAGCTGGGAGGTGCCTTTTCATGCCCTCAAACGAATGGCTTTTCTTCTACAGCCAGCAGACAACCACCTGTTCCTTAAGAAGCCCTCTTCACGGCAACCACAGCCACCAACAGTGTTCAGTCACTTCTGCTTCCTCAGTTAAATTTCACCTGCCCACTCAAAAGAGAAAACAGTCAGCGAAGAACGTAATAGAGAAACCACCATTCAGAAACCCATTGCACTCAAAGGACCACTGGAGTTTGTTGTGACCACGTGTCAAGAGTGCACGAGTGTTTTTTTAAGTCACTGGCTGTGAGATAGAATAGAAATACTCATCTCAAGAACTAAGGAAAATAAACCTTAATACTCAGATTCAACATCTTAAAATGCCACCTAAATTTCACTACAAAGCTTTCCAGAATCACATTGCTATTTCTTTTAAACTATTCTTCCTCCCTTGCTTAAAGTATTCATGGCATAAGTAAAATATGCTACAATCACATCCGTATTCTTTATTCTATTTAGAAGAGATATAAATCTAAACAGAAACATTTTTAATGTGGATATTACAATACAAATTGTTGGATCTGTTATGAAAATCAGAAAACCAAAAGATGTTTCTTGCATGAGAAAGCAAATAATGCCAGTACCCTGTAACAGAGAAAAAAATCTAAGTGTTTAAGTTATAAACAACACAACAGTTAATGATCCAAGACATAACTATAATTTGTACAACGAATCATCAGTGAACCTCAGCAGTACAAATGCTTTGAAAAATTCCTACTCATTTGAAATTTTGCTTTCCAAGTCGTACTCTGTGTAGAAGTGAATGTAATTTAAATTTGGGGTTCAAGGAGGAAGTTAAGGCACATTAATTTCAAAAGCATCTGTATGTTACTTAACTCATAGTAAAATAGTATAAATACAGAAAAATCCAATGCTTGACAAAGTCTTTAAGCTTTCCAGAAAGGAAATTAACAGAAAAGAGAAGACTGAAAACCAAAGAGGAGGGCATGTCACAGGACAGGGAGGCATAACTGGCGTGAAGGCAGTATGCAGTGTTGGAACATTAGAAGTGCGAAAACATTTATCCCGTATGTCAAGCAGTTCTTGAAAATTATGCACAACTAGACCTAATAAACATCACACTTCTTTTCAAGCTGCTGCACTTTGACTGTAGGCCACACAAACCCTGATGCTAGAAGTACTGTGGTACATTTTCTAATGCCATTGCATACAGAGGTAACAATTATGGACTAACATCATTGAAAGTTACAGAGATTTGGGAGACAGTTTTAGCTGTATGTGCCAGGTGCACCTCTTGTGCTTTGTCTGGTTGAGCTGCCCTGTGCCGGCACATACAGGTGCTCCACTGAAATGGACACATTAAACACAGTATAACTGTATCTATATTCTGAGTCAGCAAACAGTTATTAGGCCACAGGTAAACACACCTTGAATGCTGAAAAAGGAATACATTTGTTTTTCAAAGCCCACACATAGGACTAATCTGGTTAATACTAATAACTCATAAAATGTCATACGTGAAGTTTCATGCTTCTCTGTACTGGCACATAGCAACAAACAAACAAAAAACCCTAACCAACATTTTTTCCTGCAAAAATGATTTCACTCTTTCTAGTAGGTGGCAAAACAAGAACCACATCGCCCAGTTACTGAAGTTTTAATTTTTTATTCTACCACAGTAAAAATAAAATAAAATAAATCCTAAATTGTAAAAATTTATAATGTAAAATTATAAAAAATAAAACAGTGTAGATTCCTAAAAACCACAGAAGTAAAATCAGAATTTTTGTCTCAGAAACCACAGTACAGACACCCACTGTGCCTTTGATTCTACTGAACATTTGGTTTTTGAACAGAGCTGGGCAAAGCATTTCTGGAAAATATGATAAACATTCAGAAATTCTCTGTTGGAAAATTTATTTTCAAAATAGATGACTAAGGAATTACATTCAGTTGACAAAGGATTTGTCATTGCCTTGCTGTTTTCCATTCCAGAACTTGGCTAAAGGTCTCAAAGACAAAGTACTCAGATTTACAATAGCAAGTATATGCACACGTGAAATGCACACACAGGAATTATTTCGTGATTAAGTAGAAAAAAAGTCATTGCTTATCTTTCATTATTTAATTTTTTACCTTATATTATCCAGCTGGGTCTTGAGAGAACTCAAAACATTGTGGAGAAGACTCGAGGCCCCTTCTATCCCCTTCACATTGCCCCAGGAAACAAAGACTCAGAAAAGGCAAGAAGCTGGGGTGCCAGGTGATAAGCAATCAAGCAGGTTACACATCACAGAGGACACCTGTGAGCCTCTGAAGATCACTTTCTCAGAGAATTCTCTCTACACAAGGAAATCTGTGCATATAAAAACATGATGAATGCATGTACGGCACAGAGTCCTAACTGCAGTGCACAATTCACGGGGCTTAGACCAACTTTCTAGTAGATTAAAACTGCTTCATTCTGAAGGAAGGCCATATACATGACAAACCTGGACAAACCATCAACTGACATCATCATGACGCTGACTGAGCTGAAAGTTCAAACTTCCAGAGACAGGCCAGCAAAGAAGACAGTCTTCCTCCTGCAACACAGTAATGCCAGGCCTCATACCAGTCTGAAGACCAAGGAGCACACTGCCAGTCTTGGCTGGACTGTCTTACTGCATGCACCATATAGTTCAGATTTGGTGCCTTCTGACTTCTGCCTGTTTGGGCTGATGAAAAGTAGACTGTGTGGGCAACATTTTCCTAGCAACGATGCCATCACAGCAGCTATGAAACAGTGGGTCAGCTCTGCTGGTGCAGATCTTTATGAGCACCGTATCAGGCTTTTGTTCATGGCTGGCAAAAACACATTGTAATGGTGATATGTTGAAAAAAATAGTGTTTGGTAGCTGAGAATTTGCTCTATCAAATACTGTTATTGTGCTCTTTGTATCTGTTGTAGTTCCCATGGAAATAAATAGAAGGCATTACTTACTGACTTACATATATTCAATTTCTAGTTTATTATGTTCTACTTCTGATGAAGCCCTTAGCATTGGCTCATTAAGGAAGAAGAATCACTGCATATAAAAAAAAAGTGTATCAGTCCAAATCTTTATTTTAATATCCAGGTCTCAGCCAACTCAAGTAACATAAGAGAACAGCAGATGCATATTCTGGGTGGGAACAAGCAAACAGCATAGCACGCCATCTCAGATGGATTCAGATTGTCATACCTAGCTCTGCCAGGAGAAGTAGCTTTGGGACTAGAAAATATGCAGCCATGGGAGCACATATTTTATATTTTTTGCAGGCTTATTAGTACATAACAACTATCTGCCTGGGAAAATGAGGCTTGCTACATAGAAGAACAATCAGGCCAAGAATGGGAGATACTTCCACAATTCTGGCTTGCAAAACAGACACGAACAAACCCATGTCATTCACATGCGTGCTGAAACCTGTTTGTTCCCAGCGCTGAGACAGCAGCATGGCTCATAAACAGCTGTGAGCCAGGTAATGACATGCAAATGCTGAGCAGGTTAGATTTCTTCATAAAGCAAAGGAAATATTTAGTGTATAAGACATACTGCCTGCGTGCCTTAGGGTGTCACAGGATCACTGATGCAATGATCCTGTGAAAAACCATTACAGAGAGTGGATTTCATGAATGCTGTGTTCATACACAGAATTGATTAGTGAACAACCAATACAAATGGCAGTGCATACAATTTACTCGATCACCGTTCTACTTTTTTACATATCATATTAAGCAAGAAGCACCGCGTGTTTAATAGTTTGTTATGCGGAGGATGGTAGGAAATCTCCAAAGTCCTCATGCAACATTTCAGTAAGACTTGGTGATTAACACACCAGGACAGTGCTTCTTCCATGCTTCCTCAGTCCTCAGCATGAACTCTCATATTTTATCCTCAAGAAGGGAAATTAACAGACCTTTTGATTGAACTTTACAATAACAAAGCAATATATTCTGAATTCTGATACTTCAGCCCTAGATTTCTACAGTCTCAGACAGAAATGAAGCCCACGAGGGGATATCTCCCTGACCATAATATATGCAAACTGTGATGTTGTCACATATTTAACATCTACCTCTTTTTAAAAAGCATTACACTGAATGATAACAAAAAGCTCTTTTGAAATTTACCCCCCATTATGGGGTTAAATTGTGGCAGAACGTGGCTATATCTGACAAATAAGATAAAACATTGCTTTTGAGAATATATTTTTCCCCACTGCAGTGAACTACGAAAGCAGAAATGATAGGATTTCTTCACAGCCCAAGTAAACCTTGGGTTGCATTCTGTTCAATCTCAGATATGTGCTGCAGTGTCTCCCTGCATTTCAGAGGCTCAAGATTTTTAATGAGTTAAAGCTTGGTACACTGAGTAATTTGCGGTTGGCATGGTTTTGTTCTGACCATACACAAGAATCTTTTTTTATGCTTTAATCTGGGAAAACATGCAATTACAAAATAAACACATGCAAAATGCTTTCGATAAAAGTTCACAACTCTGATGACTTTAGACAGACAAGTAGACTACAAAGGCTTCTGCTCAGCTACCTACGGGTGTCTCCTCAGCTAAGGATCTCATGATTGGATCTCAAAGAAAATGCGTGGGTTGTTTTCAAGAAGAGGAGTCCCAAGTGATATCCCTTCAATTAAGAAGGATCTGACAGTGCAGCTAAATTCCTTTATAATGTTATCTTGATGTAGGTGACATGAAGTGCATTTCATTACAGGCCCATCTCGATTGAACTGCAGCGTAAGGCCAATTTGTGGAACACATCTTGTTTGCCCTCAACATGCCACAAGAGGGTTTGTCATAGGGTAAGAACTGATATATTTTGTCATACCTGTGTCTGGCAGAGTTGAAAAAAAAAAAAAGAAACAGTACGACTAATGGTAAGATAATCATAACCAGTCTGCAATAGCCTGAGAAAAACTTTGATCCACACTGCAAAAAGGTAGCACTCATCTGAATGAATCAGGATCCAGGAGGCAGCAATTCCCTGGACATGCTCAAACAGGACAGTTCTTCAAAGAGAGGACATAATCCCTTCAGCTTGAGTGGCCCCAGTGCATGGAAAACCTGTTTATAAATACAAGTGATAGCCAAGGAAGCTTGGGGAAGAGAGATGACAGCTACTGTCATACTCAGGCATCTTGACCTCAGGGGTGAAAAGCCATCAAGGTTTGCAACCAGCAGAGCCAAGAATGCACCGACAAGTACAGTACAGGTATGGCTTGGCTAATATCTTTGGTTAACACTTGAGTTTTAATTGTGAAGCGATAAATGGTAAAGTAGGTGAGCATAAATACATGCATATTTGTAGTTCCTGAAATTTGCCTAAATACCCCCACCACAGTGGTCCCCAATTTCCGAATCAAAACAGCTGTGACACTCTCCAAACCACACATATCTGAGCCACCTCCATGCATGCTCTGTCTTATCAATCACAAAACTTGTTTTGGATTACTCCCAGAGTTAAGCCCAACATTCCAGAAATCCCAAATTCCTACTTGCTGAAAAGAAATGAAAAGCATTTCAATTACTTTGGAGACAGGCAGGATCAGCTATCTCTGGCAAACAAGCCTGAACGTTGGATACCAACTCTATCTACAAACCGACTATCTCACCCAGGCAATCAGACAAACATATCCACCACGCACACAAACATACCTGCTATTCTGGATTGTACTAAGGGACAAGCTTTCCAACTCCTGTATACTCTTAGAGCAGCTACGTGCACAGATAAAGACTATAGATCAATGCCCACGGGATCTCAAGTGCAAAGAATCTCTTTCATGTGGTAAGATCACAAACCTGAAGCAAGCACAGAAGAGCTTTCTATTTAATGCATGAATTAAACATCCAAGACACAGAGGTCATTACTGCAGATGGCTGTGATTTCCAACTGCACAACACACAAGCAGCAAACTAGTTGCCTAAGCAAAAGTTCACTGCTATCTGCAATAAGCAGCATAAACACCCCTTTCTCAAGAGGCTGGACACAACCCAGGGGGCGGAAAGGGAAACAGAGCTGTTACACCAAGACTTGTTGAGGTCTGCAGAGTGCTCGGCTGTGCAGAGGCATATAGAACCAGTGCAGAGAACAAAGCTTTAAACACACTGAACCACAATGATGTGCAAAAGGCAGCTAAAACAGAGATCCTGATGTACAGAAAACACCAACATTATTTTCCATGCAGGTGGCACTGCAGTTCTCACAGCAGTGGGATGCCCCAGAGCAAGTGGCATTACAGTCTCCCAGGCGTGCAGGGGTGTGTCTTCTGTATTAATGTAGCACGTTAAGGAGGTAATAAGCAAACCAGAAAACCTGATTCAAACTGTGCTGGCCCATGCTGCATCTTTTCAAGGGAAGACTAAGTAATGCGGTTGGTTGACTGTAGGGACTCAACACAGCATATGTTCTTTGATAATGCCCTACTTTAGAACCAAAGAGCAGGTTGATTATGTTTTGAAAGCTACATGATCAAAGGAATTCAGAAAAAGCCTTCTGAATCATTTTAGTAGACGCTTCTATCAAGCTGTATTAGGCCAAATCCTCCCTTTCGGTTTGAACGGTTTGAGACATAGCATCAGTCTTCTGCTCTTTAAATCTATTCATAAACAAAAAATAAAGTCCTTCCCCAAAGAAATGACCACACTAACCCATTATCTTGTGTAACTAAGTGTAATCAAAGAGCTTCATTTACTTTATGCAAATGCCCCCTCCCTCTCCCAGGCCTAATGTTTTCTTATTCTCTGTTGTGTCACCTCATATCTAGCATAGATACAAAGATCATGTGGATGGAGACTGTGGGTAAAGAAGTCAATACTGGCCAAAAATTAATCACCTTAGTAAATGAAGGTGATGGCTACACCCCCCTCGCTTTGCAACACAGAAGAAATTGAGTGCAAAACATATTCAAGTATTTTTGTATTATTCTTTTCTGTCATTAAAAAGTGTACAATTCTTAATGATCTAAAAATCAAGGTTGATTTTTAAGTGGTCTAAGATTTTTAAAGCAGCCACACACAGTACGATACTATGAAATGTAAAATTCCTTAATTCTTACAATATTTCCACTGTCAATGCTAATTTACCAGGTGCAGAAGTTAGGATCGGTTCCTCCGACCAACAGCACTCACTGCCATTGTTTCCAGTTACACTGCTGATTCACAGGCTGGTAGCAAAGAGCTAGCAGATGACAGCTCTCTACTGTCAACACTCCTACAGTACGAAACTAAAAGTCGTGGCATAAAGGGGTTAAGGTGTGAAGGGAATGACAGCACTGTGGGGGATATCACAGCTCCCTGAAGCACTGGACATTTATTGCCCAAGTGTAACACACTGCCATGTTTCGTTCTGCAGCTACTAACAGCAGCATCAAGTATGTACTGGTAGGGTCAATCGTACCCTCCCCTCCACTACAGCAGCCTACTGGCAAAAAGAAAGGGTGACGACATCCTATGGACCAAGGTCTCCTCTCAGCACCAAATGCTGACATTCACTAAATAGCAGTGAAAGGAAGACTTGCCTTACATACTTTGATACAATAGTTTGATGGAAGAGATTTTTATCTCCATTTTCCCTTGTTCCTTTTCCACTTAACAGGGAATCTTTATGCATTGACAGTCAAATTTCACAGCTAAAAAAATAA
>PPHD01013069.1:0-17592 GCA_002909625.1 Bambusicola thoracicus | reverse complement strand
AGATAACCTCCTTCATTGCTCATCAGCCCTGTGCGTGAATGTGTTTGAGTGTTCTTCCTGTCTTGCTTTTCAGAAGTTATTCTTTGCTTGTGTAGAATTCAGTAAGAAATACATTTTAGAGTGTAATTATGGTTGAGTACAGTTCAATAGTAAAGTTAAAACCTAAGCTGATGGTGAAATGGGGTACAAGATTGTTAAATTTGATTTGTCCTTCAGTCTATTGCTCAGTCTCAAATTAATTAAATAACTGAGCATGAGATTGAAAGCAGTGTGGACTTGGAGATTTTGAGGATCTTATTGTGTAGGGAGTGTGGCCACAAGTAGTGATGTGGTATCACTGTTTTATTTAAGAAAACGCATCAGAATATATTTTCAGTATGTGGTTTCCTTAGTAGTAGAGGTGGCATCTCTTACATAGAGATGGCTTTCAAAATCCAGCTTTTTAAATGAAAAATGCATTACTTTAAAGGATTTATTCATATGTTCTTGAAAGATATCAATTGTGGTTGGGATGTAGCTTCTTAAGTTGACACTGAGAATGCTAGCACTCTTCAATATTCATCTACTAAAATACTGGGGAGTCCATCCTTCCCCAAGCCTACTTTTATGCTTTTGAAGAGACCTGGTCTACTGAAGTGTCACAGGAATAATACCTAACTTAAAAAAAAAAAAAAAAAAAAGATTATTTTTGGACTCTCTGGGGCTTCAGTATGTCCTGAAAAATGAGAAAATTGGGATAAATGCTTTTCAGACTATATTAACCTTTGCAGAATGAGTTTGACTGCACTGCTGTTTTTGTTCCTGTAAATGACTGATAGGTATATTGTCCCTCAAGAATAGCTGCACTTTTTATAGATACCCTTTATGATGAAGTAGATTAAACATAGTTGGACAAACTTTCTGACTTGATTGATTTTTTTTAATTAGTTTTTTAATGAATTACCCTACTGATAAAGCCATAGTCACTCAAAATTTATTAAAGGCAACAGCTGTATCTCCATTCTTCAAACTTAACTATAGCTTACAAGAAAGATTACAGTGTGCCAGCACCTTTTTTTTTTTCTTTTTCTTTTTTAAGTGGAGCCCAAATAAAAAGCCTTTCTTTCTCCCAGCCTTACCCTTGTCAGAGTGGAAGTTGCTTGAGCAGGAAATGGTGAAAGCATGGCACTGTAGCAGCAATTAGGAGACTGAGCTTCAGTCCATAATCTAAAATCCCTTCTTGAATTTTCCCCACAAAATTTGCAGAAGAGATTATTAAAACAGGAAATAATAAAAAGGGAATTTTATTTTCAAACAACTTACTGCAGTGATACATGAGCTGTAACAGGGTAAATCCATCCTGTCCATGGTTGTCAGGCCTTAGTTTCATGTTATGTTGATGCAAAGCATTAGGTGCAGCACACAAGCTGGCTCCCTGGTGTACGAGGTTTGGATTTAGCCTTAGTTGTTTTCTATAACTTTAATGATTTGTTGGAAGAGCATTCGCTGCATCACTGCTGTCAAGAAACTAAACCGTGCCACCTTAGGTTCTGTTGCGTAATGTAGGACTGATTCCTGCTGTCACTGTTCAGACTTGGTACAAGTTACAGATGTATAACTTAGTGTAAAGAATGGATTCATGTAGTTAATGTTTCACACTTCTGGTACTGCGTGTATTATTTTCTTATAGATGATAGAAAAGGTTCTAAATTCTTGGGGCTTGTGTTTAAATTTCAGCTGTGAACTTTTAAAAAACCATTAAACATGGCAAGAAAACCCATCTCCAAGTGAGGAGTTGATTCCTGAAGTAACTGAAGTACGTTACTTCCAACTGTTGGCTGGTTTTCAGTGTTAGAGACCATTGTGTGGTTCTGACATTGTTTACTCAAGATTTACAGCACTTTATATAGTGGAAAAATGAGCATCACTGGAAGGAAAGCAGATGTGACAGACTTCAAAGTAGCCAAGCCTTTTGTTCTTGCTTTTTCTTGGCACTGAGAATTTCAAACACTAATAAAGGGTGTGATGTATTGGTTCTTAGAGATATTCTTTCTTGATTTTTAAGAACTAACAATTGAAGTGATTAATGAAAATACTATAAAGAGTGCATGCAATGGGCCTTCTTGCCAGCAGTTAATATCTGCTTTTAGATGTGTGGATTTTCCATGCTTCCTGCTGTTCCTGTACGAGCACCCCAAGAAAAAGTGCCTTCATGTTCATCAGTCAAACACATTCATCTTCTGAGAGGCTTTGATTCAACCTTTCCAGTCTTTGGTCAGCCTGCTTATTTGCTGAACAACAGACTGTCTCTCATCTTCCAAAAGGTGTCATCTAATCACAATTTACGCCTATCTCATGTGATAAGCCCTAACTGGTAGGTGGTGCGTGGTGTAGGGCCAACTCAACAGTGGGAAGTTGATGTTTCTTCAGCCACACTTGTGTGTCTTTGTGCAGATGAGGTCTGACACTGTAGCAGAAGCTATAGAACTTAAATTACAACGCAATTGTAGGATGATGTTGGAAGATAGGTTGTTTTTTTATGTCTAACAGGATACTTTCTTTGCTATCTTAATATAAATGAGTGCTGAACAGTTTTAAATGCATGTTTTCTGTGTACCAGTGTTCTTTTTTTTTCTTGATCATGTAATTTTCAACCTTCCTTTTGAATCATGGACTACGCTTAGTCAAGAACTGTGGCTACTGATGAGTGGTCTCCATAGTGGTGTGAAGTGTGCAGCAATTTACAGGCAGTAGATGGCAGTGTTTCCCGATGCAAAATGCACGGTGGCCTCATTGCCTGCAGAAGGATGTGAGGGGAAAAATGACTGCAGGGTTTGCCTTGCGGTGGTCTGATTTAGAGCAGCATAAGTCAGAATGCTTCATTGCTGGCTGTTATCAGACACGGCTGAGGATTAGACGTAAACTTTAAGGCTTGTTTCAATTGATCTTGATAGCTTGAGTTCTGCTCTGTCCTAATTTTGGTGTTTCCTCTCAAAGCCTCGTGAGCAGAGATTGTTTTGTCATAAATTCAGCAAGCACCTTTTCAGTCCCAGTGAGCGGTCATCACAAGCCTGTTGTTTGTGAAATAAGGCATTTCTTGAGCCAGAAACTCCAGATGTTGGTTCACCAGGAAGTTGTGCTTAGACAACTGATAAATCCATCCGCATGTGCAGCGTGTTAAATGTCTGCCACCATTAAAAGATAGCAAATGTGTGGCTCTACAAACTTGTAAATATAAAAGTACTCAGTAAACATGAAGTCATAATGTTCCATGGGGAAACTGCAGCAAGAGCTACAGCAAAAGCTTCGTTCCTCTCCTGCTTCAAAATACAGGGACTTTTTTTTTTTTTACCTTCATAGGTAAGATTAAGAATTTTCGTAGCAATTAGCATGTTGTCTGAGTCATACAAATAGATAACAGGCTTTTTTAAATGTAAATGTATCACAGAACTGGAGGTTATGGCTTCACTTAATCTTGACTTGTCAGGCAGCTGTGTGCTGCTGACAGTATGGTTATGATGCAGTCTGCAGCAGCATTGCAGTCTCACGCTAAAGTGTTTGTTGCTATGGGAACCATGATAAAAGACTGCAGAAAAACATTGGTATATCAAAATGATTGAAAACACTATTAATTTAGCAAATGTAAGCTGCACATAGGCAGAAAATTATTTCATACTGATGGAAGCAGCCCTAACTTGCCAGGGATGTGTGGCTGTGCACCATTATAATAAGATTTCATGAACTGGGGAGGAGAGACTGTCTGCTGCAGTGGAAACCGTGCTTTGCAGGCAGCTGACCTTTCCTCTTTGCTCCCCTTTCCTCCCTGTTTCCCCAACCCCTAACCGGGGAGTTTTAATTAGGTCCATGATACAGTATTGCTACTAATTAGAGTGTTAAAAGGACACAGATAGTTGCCTTATTTTATCTCCTTGAAGTAGAAACCATTAAGAATCAATTTGAGGTCATGCTGAAAGATGCTTGTTATAAGAGCCGATTAGCATAATGGAATTGAAGACTTTGAGCGTTCTAAGGATTATTTAATAAAGAAAAGCAAAAACAGGCGTTGTTATGGATTTAAAGATACTTGTACATATTTTTATGAAATGACATGGGGGTAACTACATAACCAGCTTTGATTTTGCTGTTGCAGCTCAGTTGCCTGCTATCTTTCCAAACGTGCAACTAGTTCCTGATTTCAGGAATCCCTTCAAGTTGCCAGCTTACCAAATGAAAGAATAATTTGGGGGCCAGAACCGAAGACATCAAATGCTGAGTGCTAATCTGTTACAGGATTTCCTAATTCTTGCTGCTGTTGTGTGTATCAATCTGACTCTTGGGACTGCTGTTCAAATAATTTGTGTGCTCTAAGCCTCCCTGAAATACCAACTATGAGTCTTACCCAGTATGTGTAGTTGCTGTGGTTTTTGAGTACCGTGTGTATAACTAGCTGGTGAGGGGAATGGTGAGGAGTGAGAAAGAATCTGTGCATAATATCTCAAAAAGCTTTTAATGGTAAATTAATGGTAAAGCACATAAGGCTTCAGCTGCGGTAGCGTTTGACAACTGTTTATTTCAGCAGTGATATTTGTACTTGTGAAAAAGGATGATATTGCTTTGTGACAGCATTCCTGCATCTTGTGACTGACGCAGGGTGAGCCAACACAGTGTCATGTGGAACACATCTGAGCTTTGAGATGGATAAGAAGTTGTACTTGGTATTTGCAATTGCGTTATGAACGTGAGAGGGTCTTCAAAATATGCGTCCAGGAAAGGAACGGGTGTCTTAAATCTTTTAATGTGTTTCCTTCTGGATTATGTACTAACTCAGATTTCTTACATCCTGCATATTTCTCATTGGAAAGAAGATTCAGAAAGGAAATAGAGTAATCTTAATTCATGTTGTTCCTGTGGTGTCAGCTGGTGATGAGAAGTCTCTGGATCAGCAGCTGTGGAGGCTTGCTGTAAGCCACGTGTGCTCTGGGACTGAAGAGATGCTCCCTGATTTCAGATGTTCAAATCCATGTTCACTTGCTTGTGTGCTCTGCATACCCTGTAGGACATAGACTTTGGAGGCCAAGTAAAATGGTTTCTGTTGTGGTAGGCTAGTAAATGCTGTTTGGGATCTGAATTTTTATTGGTCTTGGTCATCTTTTTTCGTTTATCACATAGCAACTGAGAAGGGCCGAAGGAGCTCACTGTGTGGAAGTTTTAGCAATGCATGAATTTAGCAAAATCTCAGATCTGCTCCAAAAATGAGAGAACAATCAGAAATGTACATCTGTATCTAGAGCAGATGAATAATTCCTGTCATCTCTAATTTGTTAAGCTGGAGTTTTTATGTTAAGAGTAAGAGATTTACATTGAAGCACGTTGAAACCCATTACTTTCAATCACTTAATTTATTATTTGACAAATCAATATTTATTCCTTTCTGCTGTGATGTTCAATTCTATGAACTTCTCAACTGCTGCTATGTCTGCCTTGAAGTTTATTTAGCATGCTGTCCTGGGTGCCAAGGAAGTAGAAATAGCCATTATCCCACGCTATTCTGAAGGCACGAACTGAGAGCTTCACAGCCTGCTGAGACAGCAGCCTCCTCAACCTTGCTAAATGTTGGAGAAGGGAGTACAAAATCCTGTCGGTGTCATTTTGCAGAGAAGTCTGAAGGTCAAAACCAACACCGGTTGTGGGCCAGTTGGGGGAAAAAAAGAGATTTCTCACAGCACGATATCGGGACTGCAGCAGGAATCCTTTAGAAGTGAAGTCACTGCTCTGATTCCTGCTAAAACTTCTAGAACTGTTTGCTGCTGGAACTTGACCTTTTCTGAGGTCTGAATCTATTCAGTGCCGTTAGCAGCAAGATGCTCTGCATGGACTGTAGCACTTGTCACCTTCCTTCTCGTCCCAAACTGCAGATTCCGTTGGACTCCTCAGCATCAACCTCAAAGTTATGAAGGACGTTAGTGACAGATACCTGCTGAAACACAGAGAGCATGCATATTGGCATATGGCAAGGGGCTTTTTTGTATCTTTTTGTGCTGTAAAGTAGGACTGTTGGTGTGGGTGGCCTTCTGTGTAGTTTGTTTGCTCCTTAAAGCTCCTAAATATCCGTGCTGTGAGGATGCCTTGTGTGCAGAGCTCAGTGTCTGTACTTCTGTATTTGTGCAGCCATTTTCTTTCAGGGGACTTCGTTAGTTTTTGGGCATAGGTAAGTGGTTTAACTTGGCCCAAAATGTCCTGAAATTCGCATCAGTAATGATTTATGGTTTTATCGCGGCCTCAAAGTCACCATTCTGTTCTCAATATACTTGGGAATTCAGATGGAGAAATTAGCTGGGGATTATAAGGAAGACTGTGTGCTGACATTTATTGCAGTGCAGAGTTGTCTCAGGATGAGACCAAGTTTGTTCAGTTACAGCATTGGGAAGGAAGGGAGCAGAATTCACTGCAGGGCGGCTTCTGAGTGCCCTCACTATCCTTAGCTGAGCAAAATCTTACTGCAGAATGTAGATGGAGGAGTAAATACAAGCTTCCTGCAGTAGTAATACATACCCCTGGGAAGATGTTGTCTTAAAAGGTACAAAGAAATTAAGAGAATAGTTTGTTTGTTGACTTTATTCATTTCAAAATGTTCTGTCTGTAAGTCAGAAAGGTCATACTGAGATAGCTGTAGCTCAAGACAGTAAGACTAAGTGAAAGGAACAGGCTCTAGGCTTGAAGAATGCACGACTGCAAAGGGTTTGCTCTGGGTGGCTATCCAGCAGAGTTGTTCCCATTCGGCTGTATCTATCATGCGCTGTCTGGGTGGTGGTCAGAATGAGTTGTTCTAAATAACATGTTCTTTGAGTGATGAGCTCAAGGTGTATTTGAGATGCAGGCTGATTTCATTGTGTTTAATGGTTATGTCGGTGTTATTTCTGTACTGCATTTCTAAAGTGGTAACAAATCATGGTTACAAATGTGGTTGGTAGTAGATGAAGTAGTTTGTGCTTTCTGTTCTGCTAAAAATTGTCAGCAGGGTCAGACAGTTTTACCAGAAGAGGTAAATTGCGGTTTTGTAGCTCAGAGAGAGTGAGGGCGAACACCACACGTGTTTTGTGGTTAATGTCCACTTTGGGGATCAAATTAATTTTTCTTGCATATTTTGAGGAGGCAGAGCTGGAACTCAAGTGCTTTAATGCCGCTGGGGGATTGTTTCTGCCTCTAGCTATGTTAAATGGGACTAATAATTTCAGCTAATCAGTGTCTAACAGCTTCTGAAAAATGGAAACTAGTTTAGGAGTGATGTATAGGGAAGTTTTCCACATTAGTGGAATGTTAGGCAAATGCTAATGGTCTTCGTGCAGTTTCCACTGGTGTTGGGAAAGAGGGTCTCTTAAGGTCACTACAGAGAAGTTAATAGAAATGAGCCCTACTCTAAGAAATTCTGAAAACCTGCATGTGCTTCTGAATTTCAGAGCTGTGTAGGGGCGCTGTGAGTTGTTAGTTGCTGAGTTTGTTGGAAAGCATTTTTATATTTTTCTTTTAGAAATGTTTAGAAGTTAACTCTGCAGTCAAAATGAAACCTAGAAATAACTACTGAAGGTGTGGAACTTCAGAATGACATTTAATGTGTTCTTTTTGACTAGTTTTTTATCTGCTGGAGACATTATTGGCATCAAAAAGTCTTCAGACCTCCACATGGTGTCACCATGGGTGAAGCTTGATAGAGCAGCTTGCATCGACATCAGTAGATTCTTCCAAGTGATGCTCACGCTTGTTTCCCAGCAGTAGGAGATTTATGAGGAAAGGTTGAAAGACCTCAAAAACGCTGCTTTCCCTTATCTGTTACATAATCCTTGTATACATAGTTAATTCTTTGTTTACAGAAAACTGTCAGTTCCTTACCAAACCGTGAGGGCATTTAGCACATCAGAGAAGCTTGGGAGGCATCAGATTCGCATGTTAGCCTTTGAGCTTTCATGGGATGAAAGTTAGCTTTTAACATGTCCTAACACATCACAGAACCTGGTAGTGCCTGGAATAGAGCATTTAACAAGCTTTGGTAGGCTTTTGCTTTCTGTTTATTTATTTGTAATAGGAAAATTAGATGGAGATGGTAAATAGGACAGAAAGGCTTTTTCCGTAGGGTACGTCAACCTGGCATCTTTTTGTCTTTTTTTCTTAAAATCTTGAGGTCATGCATGGTTACCTGGCTGCCCATGTGCAATGCAGGATGTCTTTTCACGTCATTACTCAAGACTTCTCAAACCTCCAGACAGAAATCAATAACTACTATGTTTTTCTGTAGGTAAAATGAAGCAGGGGGATTCTTATCTACCTTTAGCCATGATTTTCCAGTGCTGGACTATCCTGAGGACTTTTGGATGTTGTATATATTTATTGGGTCCATTTTTTGCGTACGTCTTCAGTGACACGTTGTAGAATAAAATAAATGCGGTGTCTTTCACATCTGTAGCTTGTTTCAAGATCAAAGAAGGGCAGAAGTAGTGGTGTTACTTCCTGAGCAGTGAATTCATAAGCTTCGCAGTAGCAACTGTGCTGTCTTGAATGTGCTCCCACTTCTGCAAGGTTCTAAAATGAATTGTTTTGTGGATGAAATTAAATACTCATGTTCTTTTTAGTGTCCTTATAGATTGACTGTAATAGTAAACTAATATTTCTCTTATTTTTGGATCAGGGTTCCGGATTTCGTGAGGGAGAAGCGTTTTGGGAACTGGCTAAAAGATGCACGAGATTGGGCTATATCTAGAAACCGGTACTGGGGAACACCAATCCCACTGTGGGTCAGTGATGATTTTGAAGAGGTAGGAAAACAAAAGCTCCCATTCAAAAGAAAATGCTCTCTGTATTATGTATTGCTTGCCAATTTTGATAGGCTGTGGCTGCTGCAGTCTTAAGTCTTACTGTATCTTAATGGAATTTATGTATCTATAATGTGTGATAGATATATGCTTATGTACTTGTGCATGCGTTTGTACATTTCCATTGCTTTTGGTTGAAAACAGCAAGCAATCTTTCTTACATTTTTTTTGAGTGTTAAAATTCATCTTTTCTGGAAGAATTTTCAGTGATGAGAAAGCTGATGGAATAGGAATGCATTGAGAAAATGGCAAGGAAGAGGTTTTTACTCAGCCTTCTCAGTGCATTTTTGAAATTCTGATGCTCTGTTACTTGAAGCCAAATGAATTGCTCAAGGTGTAAAAGCAAGTCCAGCACTGCAGAAATATGAAAATACATATTGGTGCTGCTACAAGTGTGAGCGTAGCAGGAAGTAAAAAAGCGAATCTAGAGGAATGATGAAAGCAAATAATGGTAATGCTAGGAATGAATATTCACTGCTCAAGTGAATACTTGAAGACAGTTCTGGTAATAGCATTTTCTTAGTGTTAAGATACCGAGTTTAGAAAACTGTTTCTTAGTGTAAAAAGTATTATTTTCCTCATTTTTCTACATGGGCTAGTTCCATTAGACCCATATGATGAATGTTCCTCGTGCCTTGGCGTTTGGATGGTATTTATGCTATGAGTGTGCTTATAAGTTACTGGTAAACCAAGTGCTTCTGTCTTCCCTTACAATGGTTAGAGTTTAATTTGAGGGCTGATGGTTTAGACCCAGAAGATTTGAATCAATGCCAAAATTGAAGTGCTGTGTTCAGTATAACAGTTTTCTTTAGATGGAGGAAAGGCTTTTAGTCTTGTGCTAATGTGCTTCAGTATTTCTTTCTACAGCTGAAAAAGTCTGTGTGAAGGATGCATTACTCCTGCCCTTCCGCTCCATGCCCCTAATAATATCACCTTTGATGTCCTGTTCCCTGTGTACATAGATAGTTTTTGCCTTTGTGGATTTGTTTTAATAATGGTATAACATGTAGGTTGTAAGACTGACCTTTTCTTGGAAATTAACTGCAAGTATTCCTTAGGGCTTCAGATTCTTGAATAATGATAGAAACACCAGTATACGTGCTGTTTTTAGCTGTAGGTATTATATCTGTTTCTGTGTACTGTAGAGATGAATGACACGTATGGTTCAGTAGTTGAGTATGGTTTTTGGGCCAGGCTAAATTTCAGGCTTTCTATATTCACTCCTTTCTTAGGTGTGTGTGGGGTATAGCTCTAAAACTATTAAGTTTTCCATCAGTCCTGATGGTATTTGTATCTGTGTGCCATCTTTTCTCATATAGGTAGTTTCCTCACTTCAGTTTTAATGCAGCCAAGTGCCATGTGAGATTGCTGAAGCTCCTCTTCATGTACTGCTCTCCAAAGAACATTTTGTCACATGCAATTATGCTGTGCATATTAAATCTTGGAGAAGTAGTAACAGTTTTTTATTTAATGTACAGTAAGGTGAATTAATAGGTACTAAAGTGAATTTTATTACAAATCAATACCTGGTTTTCCACAGTTTTATTTTAGCTTTTATTTTACTTTTATTTTAGCATAATTATCAGGTAGGTGCATAATGGAATTTAATTTCTAAAGCTTTTGACGGTTACCACATTTTTGCAAGCAGTTTAATGTTTTAAGCTCTCAAATCTTAATGCTTTCCTCAGTGTGGGAGCGCATCTTACTTAGAATGGATAATTTTTTTCAGTGAAGCAACATACTTATAAAGTGGACAGTGTTTACTTGTATTGGACTTGAATACAAATCATAATGTTAAATACTTTGTGATATAACAGAAATTCTCGTGGGTTATTTCATTGCTTTTCACTCACTTCACCTGTGAGACATCTTCTACTTGGGGCACATCAGTCCTCCATTATAGATTTGGAACAAAAGGACTCTAGCTGTGCTGTGCTGAAGTGGGAGGGAATTCTTGCAGATCTGTTTCCAGTCTGCTTGGAGGCTGCTTTAGGAACATGGCTTTCAGCTGACCTCAGCAGTCATTTCTTTTCAGTGATTGGTATTTAGAAGGCTATCTTGAAGGATCCCGGAATGCCTTGGTGGAGCACCGATACACTACATGGACTTATTTCTTTCTATGTACAGTTACCATTCCTGGATTATTCATACTTAATGGAGCTGAAATAGGGAACTAATAAAAGCTAACACTTATTAAGGACTGCTGCAAGATGGTTTTATTCTTCTGATTTACATGGATAGGCCTAATTTACATAGATAAAGTGCTAATGAATGTCTTGTAAGAAGTATTTAACCTTGACCTCTGATTTCACATTAGATTTTAGTGATGCCGAAACACGGTTGAACAGCCCCAAATCCTACTGTGCTTGCTTCATGCCTTGCTGACATCTGAGTGTTGTCAGCCATTTTGCTGGTTCATCAGGCTGAGAAGTGGAGGAGGGATGAATGGCAGGTTGGGAAAGGGGCCTGCCTCCTAAAGCTGATCTTGCCATTAAAGGCAAATATCTGAAGCCATAGCTGTAATTTGAGAGCATACACCAATCTACGGAAACAAATGGGTGCAGCCTAATGAAGGAATTACCATCTTTGTGCTGTATTGTTCTCTTGTCTTCAAGCATCTCATGAGCTGTGCTTCAGATGGGTGGCTCTGCCCTTCTGACGCAGATAGAAGCATCCTTACTCAGTATGATACTGTCTGCATTCCTATGGAGTTTGAGGTTTTACGTGTTTCTTGTGTGAATGTTTTCTGCCTGGTATAGGATCTGTAGATGCACCTGATGCTGAGAATCTTACTTGAGTATTGACAGAGTTGGTGAAAAGCAACAAGTAGTGGGCAGCTTTTTACCCAGAATGTGCTTTGTGAATGCTGCATTCTCAAATACTGAGGTTTGAAGATGAAGCAGTCCTGGTGTTGATGGTATTTTTACCCATGCTGCAGTTAATAAATGAATAATAATTAAAAAATCCCGCAACCTTTTTTCTGCTAGCAGTACTGAACTAAGCACCTGCTGCCCACTCACTTGTACGGGTGTTGATGGGGTCACATGGTGAATGAGAAACTAATCAAGGTTAAAAATGGTTGCTAAAGGGATGCTTTCAGCTGGGATCAGTTGCCCTGCGCGGGTCACTATACGAGCTGCAGACTCAATTATCGTAATCATTGACATATTTACTTCCTATGGAGAAATAAAGCAGATAAGTAACAGAGAATCTACATTTCAAAAATAACGTGAGAAGACTGATTAGTAGTGCAGATCAGTAGTTGAATCAGATTGGGAAAATCATGGCATAAGAACCAAATCAAACTGTTTTTTACCATCTCTGCAATTCATGACAGTTCTGTGGAATTAAGTAAATGAAAACCTTTTGGCTACTCATGATTTCACTATGTATGCATATACATATATTTAAGACTAGCTGTAGAAATTGAGCTTCCTGACTACTTCTATCCAAAAACAATCTTGCAAGTTACTTGATGTGAAAAATTTCCAACCTACTTACAGCTTTTTTATGTTGGTACATTTTAACTCCTCCTTGTCAGATCTGTGTGTCAAAAATCAGTTTTTTCCATGGCACTTCTAAAGTGTACTCATAGTGTATGGGATTGGACCCATAAAATCCGTACCAAGATGGCAGCATGTGAGTCATGACTCCTTTTCAATTAGAGGAGGTCATAAGCGCTTGGAAGAGCAAACAATTTAAGCTTGCAGCTTGTTGGCTTTTCAGCTATATCAGATACTGTGGAGGATGCTAACTGACCTACAGACATCCTGTCTAATGCTCCAGGAGAAAGAAAGGGTGCTACAATGTGGAAGTTACAGACTAATTATTTTGCCTCTTACAGGTAGTTTGTATTGGTTCAATGGCGGAACTGGAAGAGCTGTCAGGAGTGAAAGTCACTGATCTCCATCGGGAAAGGTCAGTCATGGACTGTTCACTGGTTGTTAAAAGTAGTTGAATGTTTATATGAAATGTTTCCCAGGATTTGGGCAAAAAACCCCCCAACTTTTTACGAGGTCTGATAGTGTTAGGACAAGAGCTTTAAAATAAGAGGGGAGATTTAGATTAGGGGTTTGGAAGAAATATTTTACTCAGAGTGGTGAGGCACTGTAACAGGCTGCCCAGAGTTGCTGTGGATGCCCCATCCCTGGAGGCATTGCTGGCCAGGCTGGATGGGGCCCTGGGCAACATGATGCAGTGGTTGGCATCCCTGCTTGTGGTAGGAGGTTGTAACTAAATGATCTTTAAGGTCCCCTCCAACCTAAGCAATTGGGTGATTCTTTCTTCTGTCCTGGACTCTGTTAATACAAAATCTCTTAAAATACCTTTCAGTTACAGAAGATGTCAAAGGAAATGCTTGCCTGTGGAAGAATCACTAAAACTAAAATCTCCTATCACATATAGTATGCAACCATAACGTTTACTTTTTGTGCCAATTCTTATTCTTCTTTAGACTTTCTTAGTCTTTTTTCTTTCCCATAGTATTGATCATCTAACCATCCCTTCACGCTGTGGCAAAGGCGTTTTGCGCCGAGTCCCTGAAGTTTTTGATTGCTGGTTTGAGAGTGGAAGCATGCCTTATGCACAAGTGCATTATCCGTTTGAAAACAAAAAAGAACTTGAAGACGCTTTTCCTGCTGACTTCATTGCTGAAGGCATTGACCAAACCCGAGGATGGTAAGTCTGCGCCATAATTTTTGCAATGTATCTGGCAAATTATTGTACCTGGATGAGCCTTTAGTGTTGCATAGCTAAGTTATGATGTTCTTTCTCAGTAAAATACAAGATATTCTGAAGCTTGATGCTGAAAATTTTGCTGAAAGATGACATGCTCGCAAGCAATCTTGGTTGGCTCTTGTCAAAGGTGTTGTGTAGGGCACATCTTTGGCATGATCGAGAAGAAACTCAGCAGCTGAGTTTTTGTAGAATTTGACTTATCTACTGGGACCTGAACATTCATAGATATATAAGTCAGAGTTTTGTGGATTTCAAGCCCACGTGTAGGCTATTAGTTCTTGCCTCCTAGATTAAATTAGAGATTCGAGTTTAAGAAGGGGAAAAAGCCAAATTTGACTCAAACCTTGTGGTGTTAGGCTCTTACTATAGTTCACAAAAATAAAATTTTCTAACTGTAGGTCTGTTTTTAAGGTCTGGGTGATGCTGCTTACTGATTCATCTCTGGATAAATGCTTTTGGTTGTTGGCAAATACTTCTCTAATCCCAGATTTTTTTCTGGGTTCTGTTGTCATGCATACATGCACGCTTGCATAGGTTTGGGCATTCTTAAGTGATTATTGTATTTTTGAAGCTAATGAGACTGGCTCCAGTAAGTGTCAGATTGTTGAGATTTTTTTAAGGTTTATACATTTTTCTACGTACCTGTGGAATTTCTGTTTCCATCCAGTAACTTGAGTTACTGTTAAATTCCTTTGGAGCATGCTTGCCCTATTAAAACAAACAAACAAATACCAAAACAACCCAAACAAAGCAATAAAATGTCAGCTTTTACATGTTTGAAGTTGAGAGCAAGTCTCCTACTTTGTAGGCTGAGTAAGGAAGCATATAGACATTCTTACAGGAAACAAGGGAGCTACTGAACTATCAAAGCTCAACAGAATTCAAAAATGGTTTGGGATTTTTATGTGGATAAAAGATCTACTCGTGTTTCACCAGAATTTGTGACTAACATATAGAAGCAATGCTAAATGTTAGGTTTTGGGGCGAATTCTCTCCCTGTTTGAAATGGGGATGTAAGAGTGGAATAGTACATGTCACATGGCAGCACTGCTGCAGTACCTTTGAAGCGTGTGTGGGAGGCATGACAGAATAGAAGATGAGCCTCCAGTGAAGCTCTGAGAGTCATTAAAGAAAGCACTGGTGACTTTTACAGAAGTTTGCCTCGTTATAATGTGATATGAAGATAAAAGTTGAGACCACTGCAACATCCAGATGTGCTGAACTATCACTTCGCTACTTTATAAAGTTTTCTCCTTCTTTAAATACTGAGCATAACTTATGGATTTCAGTTTGCTGATGCTGACCTATCTGCACGTTGCTGCTGAAAGCTGCCCCATTTCTTTCCCTCTCTTAATAGGTTTAAGCAAATCACCTCACCAATTCAGCTGAAAGGTGGCTCTGGAAAGATGACAAGACAGGTCTGAACTGATGATCACACCAGTCAGGACTGTTCTTGTGGATGTAACCCACTGTGCTTCAGCTTGAGTACTGTAGGCAGTGTGCAAATGAGGGCTTTCACGCTGCATCGTGCAGTAGATTGTTTTATGGTTTTTGCAGCATAAGGGTTGCTATAAATCTTCAGAATACCTGTCTCACCTGTTGTTTAGAATACTAAAGCACTTACCTAGACACATGATGCTCATGCTTTCCCTTCACTGTTTGTGTCTGTTAGCTTTGGTGCTTTGGTAACAGCTAGTGTTCGGTGACTGGCAAAAGAGCACCTTCCTTTTGTGAAAGAAAGGGGGAATTAGGATGTGAGGTGATAGGCTCTTTGCTTTGTTTAATTTCTCTGTAGAAGGTAAAGCTCTCTCAGGCTCTTTTTGAGAATGATTCTCCTAAAAGTAGCGTGCCTTCAGTTTTCTTTTTCTCATGTATTTGTAAGTCTCAGATAAAATTAAGGTAGCTTAGAGAGAAGGCATGTGTGTCTTTCTCTAGTGTGACAGTACCAGAACAGGGTACAGTGAACAGCAATATAGTAAGTCTGAAGGATTAAGAATACAGCATGTGTTTTTTATTTGAAACATTCTATATTAAGTGACAAAATGTAAAATGGAGTTTGGGTTTGGGTTGGATCAGAAGCTGCAACTGACTTGAGGTAAGAGCTGTCTCATGGGGGTGTGCTCAGGAGCTGGAGGTCTGGTGGTTTGTTTAATGTAACAGAGATGGGGAGAAAGTCATTGGAGATGGGAAGAGAATGTGATAGGGTGATGAGCTTGGAGAATGATATTTACCATGACTTTCTGATGGGTACGAGAAGGAGATAAATTACGTTTTTGAAGGCCACAGGAGAAAAACCATTGAGAGCTGGGTTGAAAGACTCCCAGCCTGGACAGAGGAAGGAAAGCTTTCCAAGAGGCTCTGCCTCTCACTGTGTGTGTGTAGGAGGATGTGACATGATTAGTAGTTACAGTGAGAATGTCAGCCTATTCACAGTTGAAGGTGGTTGGTGTGAGGTATGGGATTGTGAAATGGACCTCTGTCTTTGTGCTGTTCATTTTTTGTATTATTTTAGCTCATGACTGTCTACCTGCATGAACCTAAGGATGAGACTGAAAGACAGCAGAGTAGTCTAAGAAGCTGTCAGAATCGAGCATTTCTGCAGCCAAGAGATTTCAAACATAAGGTGTGCAGAGAGGCACTCCTTAACAATGTTCAGAATGAGATGAGCTTTCTGAAGAATCATCTGAGAGGATGAGAAGAGATGTAAGAGTGGCATGTAAGCGTGTGGATCTCAGGTTCTCAAGGTCAATCTTGCAGTTGTTAACCAGGGTACCTCGTTGCTGAGGGTAGCATCAGGTTTGACAATGCAAATAAGATAAAATTGACCAAAATACGTATTCTCTTGGTGCCCGTGGTGCATCTGTGCAGATTTCTTAATGAAAGTAGTGTTGAAGTCTCTTTTATTGGTTCTACTTTGTTCTTTTTAATTGAAAGTACAGCTGCTGCAATGATGAGAGTTTGTGCCTATTTTGCAGAAACTGATGGGAATTGGCCAGTGAAGTACTTCCAGATAATGAAGCATCACTGTGGTTGTAATGAACTGTCAGCTTTGTAGGCTGGGAGGTATTATTGATCGTCAGCCTAAATGTTTAGGTATTTGTGTTCAGGGGTTTTCTTCAGAAGGCTAAAAATGAAGGGAGATGGTGCTTTTGTGTGCAGGTAGAGAAGTGTTTGTTGAATTTCATGCAATTACAGTGCAGTTTAACAGAGAGAATTTGTATCCTGCAGCGTGAATGGTGGTAATTTTGAGAGTTAAAAGCCTGTCTGAGGGATAAGCATCTGAGCTGCCATGTAAGCCATGTGTGCAGTAATGTACCCAGCAACCTCTGCAGAGCTGCAGACCTACAGATGTCATCTTTTCCAATTACATGCAACATTTTTGTTTAAAAACTATTTTGGAATGTGCAGACCAACTTCTTCCATTTAAGTGTTTCTCCCCAAAATCTTGTTGCAAGTGCTTAGTTCCAAGGTATAACCTTCTGCGTCTTATTCTAAATTAATTGCTTTCGTGTAATCGTATACTGGTTTAAGGTTGCTAAGCAGTCATCAGTGTGAGACTCAGCTTTAACTGTGACAGCTGTGGCCCACCCTCCTGTTATTTTCATGAAAGTTGCCTTCACTTAGAGCGGTTTGTAGTCATCTTCTGTCAGCGTTTTGTCTCTGAGTTCGGTGTATTTGCATCATTGACATTGTGCACCTCCACTTAATTTCTTAGATATAATCAAATATTGACACACTCAACACTAGATGCGTGTGCTTGTTCCAGCACTGAATTCTCAGCTGTCCCTAGGCAGTTGGTAAGAATAGCTGTAAACACAGCTATGGGGTGTGATGAGGGGAGACCATGTTGGTCTACTCCCCTTTGCTGTGTGGAACATGTGGAACTGGCTGAATTAACAAGCAAGGGCTGTTGGATAAGGAAGCTCTGTTCTTTATCAAAGTTATTTAATGGTTCTAGCTGTATCTGTTCTCTTGGTCGGCTGAAAAATAGCAGCATGCTGTGCTTGTTCCC
>PPHD01013068.1:0-17592 GCA_002909625.1 Bambusicola thoracicus | reverse complement strand
ATTGTAGAGCTAATGTAGAGGGGCTGAAATTTTGAGCAATACAGAGTGAGAAAGTAATACATTTTACTCTCTTAAGTTGCCTTGGATGTACTGATGATATGAAGTTTATGTCAGTACAGGTTACAGTCTTGACCATAGGGTTTTAGTAATGTTAAAAATATGTATATCAGGAAAACACATGAAAATTACTCTGCTTAAAGAACATAGAACATTTCGGTTGCTCTGAAAATAATGTCTGTTTATTTCCATGAAAACAGCACAGTAACACTATTTGATAGAGCAAATTCTCAGCTGCAAAACAGTATTTTTCAATGTAGTCACCACCACTAGCTATACATTTTTGCCAGTGATTAACAAGAACCTGCAATGCTGTGCTTGTAAAAATTTGCACTAATGGAGGTGACCCTACTGATTCACAGTTGCTATAACAGTATTGTTGCTAGGAAAATGTTCCCCACACAGTCCATTGTTTACTGACCTGAACAAATGGAGGTCAGAACGCTCCAAATCTGGACTATAGGGTGGCCATGGTAGCACACTCCAGCCAAGATTGGCAGTGTGTTTCACAGTCTTAAAGTGGTGTGGGGCTGGTGTTACTATGTTGCAAGAGAAAGATGGCTGTCTTCTCTGGCCTCCATCTGAAAGTTTGAGCCTCCTGCTTAGTGGTCAGAATTGATTATTTGTCTTCATTCCAGGAAATCCAGAATGATCACCCCTTTCCTATCCCAAAAGACAGTGCACATCACTTTACCTGCTGCGGGCTGCATCTTGAACTGTTCTTCAGTGGGGAATTCACATGTCACCGTTCCATGGACTCTTGTTTTGACTCTGGCTAGTGGTGGTGACACCAAATCTAGTCACCAGTAATTATGTCAATCCAGTGAACTGTCACTGTCAGCCTCATATTGATTCTGACGAACTTGCATACAGTATTCCTTCTGTTCCTGTGTGAATTTGTGAGATACAGCTTTGCAATATTCCAACACTGCCACCATCAAAACATAAAGCTGTTTCAGTCTTTCTGGTGCACTGAAGCCGATAAGCTGTTCCTTGGTCATAATTTATGAATTCGTGAGGATAAATTGAGGTACTCTTCATTTTGTGGTGTGACAGCTGTTCATGGTTGTCTGAAATGTGGTTTGTCTTTCATGTTACTGTTGACATTGCTGAAAAGCACTGTGCAGTGCTCACATGCACTGTTTGATCTCCATAGGTGTTAAACAAGTGTTGGTTAATCTCAGTGGGTGCCAATTTTTTCTGCATGGAGAAGTTCAGTGACACACCTTTGCTCATATACACATCCACACACCATTTTGTTAGACCACCTCTCTGCTGCCATCTGTCACATAGCAATAAAACTGAATGCAGTATTGCTGAAAAGGTAAAGCCTCTACTGCCATACCACCACCATACCGCCTCTGACATCCTAGGCCAACATAATAAAATAGAAGGTATTATTTTCAAAGCAATTCTAGAAAAATTTAGGTTGGAATGAATCTCTAATCTGACATCTTCAATGGCTGGTAATCTTAAAATTAGATGAGATTACTTCAGGGTTTGTCAATATAAGGTCTGAAAATCTGCAAGGGTGAAGGTTCTGCAGCCTCTCCAGACAAACTGTGTCAGTGTTTGACCACCCTTGTCGCAAATAATCAGTCTCTGTGTCTGTCTGGGATTTCCACTGTTGCAGGCTGTGTCTGTTGTCAGTGTGCTGTGAATCACTGAAGACTCTGGATTTTGTCTTTATAAATGTTGATTTGTCTATCGAAGAGAGCAATTCGTTCTCTTTTAGCAATCTATTTTTCACGCTACACAAATTCAGCTCCCTAGTTTAACCTTATTTGCCATGTTCTCCAGTCCTTAACCACCTTGGTGCTCCTCCAGTTTTTCATTATCTGTTGTGTTAAGGGTTTCCTTCCTTCAAGAAAGACATTCCCTTGATTTGAAGACGGACTTAATAGGATTGCTAACTTATGGCGCTTAGGTGACATACGGCTTTGAAGCATCTAATGTGTGACTTGATTGCTCTGGCAACTCTGTATCTGGGTTAGGTAGGATGGTGCTGGTGTGACACCTTTCATTATTATTATTCATATATTATTATATGAGTGTAAAGTTCTCCAGTTGGAACCCTTACAACATGTTACTAGCCTGATTGAGACCTGGCTACCTATTTAACCAAACCTTGCCCTGCTTATGTGGCACTTCCCAAGCTAACTGCAAAGTGAAAAAGCTGTAGTATTGCATCTACTTTCTTTTATTGGGCAGGATAAGTCATGTAACATACATGCCACCACAAGGACGACATATGTATTCCAAGAAGCTTTGCTGACAATCTAAGGATCTAAGGCAAATCTGGTAAAGATAAAAACAATTCTCCAGTCTAGGAGACAAACAGTCAACTCAGGAATGGAGGAGGCATTGCAAAATCACTTCAGAGTCTGTTCATTTGGCACAGAAAATCCAGCTGTTGTAGAAAGTCTCCAGTTAAAACTTAACTGTAGTACCACTTAAACTAGATGATACAGGCTCTCAGTTGGTTTGAACATTCCATAACTATTTCTAATTAAGAGACGAACTTCCTTTAGGGAAAGGCTTTGTTTCTGACAGAAAAATGATTTTATCCAACGCAAAATTATCATTCACTTAGCAAGGGCGTTGGAACAACAGCCTGTGGAATAATGAAAGCACTTTAACGTCTACAAAACTGGTAAAGACTGACTAATACTTGAGCAGACAAGAGCTAAAAGTATTTCTCTCCTAGTAGGTAGAGTCATTTGCATGTATGCAGAATCCTGAGTGGTTTTTAATCTTTATCACAGGGATGTGTTTATTTATGTAAATCTTAAGTCTGCTAATGAACACTATGCATTCCTGACATCTTAATCCCTGTTTACTTTCCCTATAGGAAGATGGAAGCACTTTGGTGATCAGTACTCTACTTAAAATAAAACAGAAAACAAACTTTTCTTCCCAAATAGCTATGGTAGTTAATTATTCTGTTCTAGTGCAACATATGTAGTAGTTTGAAAATTATTGGTAGCATTTTATTTTTATCCACTAAAGGCTCTCTGTGATAGCGCTGTAGCCCCTGCATCTTTTGAGAATACTGTTAGCAGCAGCCTTCTTTTGGAGAACTGTGCATCTTGAGAAAATGATGGAAATTTTCAGGGTTTGCTTACTATTTAAAATATATATATATGTATTAGTACTTGTGCTTAAACTTCTAATTTCAGTCAGTTCTGAATTATAAAGTCAGCTTAGGATGGTTTGATTTTTGAGAGGAAGCCATTTGGGCATCCCCTACATGTGTCATGATGGTGAAGAAGGCTGTTCTAGACAAGATATTTGCATAAACACTGCATTCTCATTATTGTGAACCCAAGTGAGTACTACGAACTTGAACACACAACACTCCTGTGTAAAGCTGTGGAGTTGGCATTTTGAAAAGGTAGCATAAATGGTCTAGGTATCAACAGATTTAACTAAACCCTTCACCTGGGTGGTAATTTTTAGAGAGAAGGTTCCTGTTAGCACCAAGCCAAGATACAAAGAAAGATACTTTCAAATCTTATTTTTTACATTGCAGTGTAAGACCTAAGAAATACTTTGCTTTTATATAGAGCATTTTCAAGCTAATGTTAACTTATAGGTGGATTTCTAATACTCTTCTGCATTTAAGAGTAGATTGTCATGTTATGACAAATAATGATAATGCTGTGTATTTTGTAAATGGTGAAAAGAAGCTTGTCTTCTACTATCCATCAAGCAGATGTTTTATTTAATGAATCATTATTACTATTCATAAAATCACTTGTTTGGGTGAACAGTCATCAGGTAGAAAGAAAAAATGTTAGGTAACTGGAGTTGGAAGTACAGTATTCCAAACAAGTCATTTCTCAACATTAGTCAGTAGGTGAACTGATTTCTATTTTGTTTATTTTCCTTAGAAATTCTATGAAATTCCTTTTATCCTGTTTTGGAAAGGTAGGGGATATTAACTCATTCAGAATCTTAATACAAAGTCATTTTCCAAGCTTTTGTGAGCTACTGTTGTGGAAATTAAACAGAACAAACATAGTGGTGAAATTCATTGTCTACGTAATCTGGACTTTCCACTTGACACCCTAGCCCAAGCTTCCAAGAAGATGAACATACTTTCAAAGTAGTAGGTTGTTTTGAAGTTGTTCTGGATTTTAAGACAATGAAGTAAGGTCTGTATCCTTTTTGAGCTAGAAATATATTGTCTTCTTGAAGAAGACGTACTGCTTAAGCTTTCTACTCAATAAATGGTTCATTTGCTTTTATATTAGAAAACGTGTTACCAGATCTGTCAGTTTTGCCTTCTGACTAGCTGGAGGATTGTGTTGCTTCTTTCCCTCCCCTAAGAAAACACAAGAGATAAGACTCATTTGGTTCACTCAGTCACAGTTTCTGATTCTTCTGCAATGGTTTACAGGGAAAAGAAAAAAAAATAATAATCACTGTATTCTTGACTGTGAAAGTCAAGAAAAACAGGCAATTGATACAGTGATTTGACAAGGCTGAATGGTTGATAAGGAGTGGAGTTGAAATGGGAAGTAGATCATCTCCAGCACAAGTCTGGTACATTGTTCAGTATCTTGTGATAGGAATAATGGCAGATCATGAAGGAAGATTTATAAAAGTTGGACTCGATGATCCTCCTGGGTCCCTTCCAACACAGCATATTCTATGATTCTATGTGTCTTTGTGCACACAAACATAAACAGTGAATAGGAAAGGAAGATTTAGAGCAATTCTAGATTTTGGTTTTAATTGTGAGGAACATCTTTTTGTTGTTGTTTAATTGTTAGGTTGTTGGTTTTTTTTCTTTCCTTCTCATTTCCTCCTCTTCCCTTTGGCCAAAGGCATGTGCATGTTGTCCTGTTGGTGAAGAGGCAGAGCTTGCATTGAATCTCCAGTTGTCCCGTATGGTGTAGAGAATTTGTTGCTACTATATTTTCATTCTGAAGTCTGTTCCCTCCTTTCTTCTCATTCAGTGCATTTCTGCTTTTAGAGGTGAGTACATATTTGCTAGTGAAGTTCTGCTTTTGTTGTGTGGAAACTTTGGAATCTTCAGGCTTTTGGCCTTCACCATACCGGATCGATGACTGTCTTCATGCATCTTCACTGACTGCCAGATGTTGAGAATGTGTCTGACTACTCAGATGAATTCAGTATTACATACACTGTGTGCTTCTTCTCACCTTCAATTCACTGCCTGAATAACCAGAAATATTATGTACTTTGCAGCATATTTGTGACAATTTGAAGAAGATAGAAGTTTACAAAGCATACAGTGATTTACAGTACATGATGAACCACAGATTCTTCAAGAATCTGATCATTTTGACTTCATTTTTGGTGAGGCTGTCTCTCTGCCAAGTCCAGTTTTGATTCTCTCTTCAGGAATTAAAGATTCGAAGGGAAGGACACCAGAGAAACAAAACACTACTTAGTGCCAACTATTTCTTAGTTTTAAGAGTCTGTTCTTGGCATGAGAAATCCTTACTTTCTGTAGTCCTGCAGCATCCTAACTATCCACTTACCATTGTGACTTTGAGGCAGAGAAATGGCTCACACCAATACAGTCTCTTGATATCTACCTGTCTTAAGACACAGAACCATACAATCACCAAGGTTGTAAAAGACCTCCAAGGCATCCAGTCCAACCGTCCACCTGTCACAATATTTCCTCAGTTACATCCTATTACGTCTTCTAGGATGGTCAGACTAAGAACATGTATCGCTTCCTAGCAGATGTTATGGAAAGGATTATGAGATGCTACTTCGGATGTAAAGAAACTGGCTTGCTTACTACATGAAAGAGAAACCACTTTGGCCTGTATTATTCTGTTCAGTAGTTATTGGTGGCTCGTTCTTCGGCTAAAATCAGAATCAGCCATACATTACAAAGATGTGCATTTGTATAGCAAGCTTATGAAGATGTTTCCTTACCTCAAGTAATTCTGATATGTAGATGATAGGACAGTCTAGCCAAGACTGGCAATGTGCTTCACAGTCTTCAAACTGATATAAGATTTGGCATTATTGCGTTGCGAGAGAAAGGCTGACCTCTCTGGCCTCAGTCTTGGAAGTTCAAGTGTAGTCAGAGTTGCACTGTAATAGTCAGAGTTGAGGAATTTTTTGTTCCAGGAAATCCAAAAGGATCACCTTTTTCCTGATCCCGGAAGATAATGCAAATCACTTCACTCTCTAAAGGCTGCATCTTAAACTTCTTCGACAGGGAATTTATATGTTGCCACTTCATGGGCTGCCATTTTGACTCCAGTCACAGCGGTGACACCATGTCTGGTCACTGGTAATGATGCAATCCAGAAAACTGTCACCTTCAGCCTTATTTTGGTTCTGGCAAGCTTGCATGCAGTGTTTCATTGTGAGCATTTGCAGGACCTAACTGGCACAAACTTTACTGCTGTTGTTTCCAGCATAGTGGAGCCAATATTTAGCTCTGTATGCCATTCCCTGTTGTAATCCACTGGTTTGTGCAGATGAGCTGATTGAGACACTCTTCCTTTCGTGGTGTGAGATCTGTGCATGGCCATCTGGAATGTAGCTTGTCTTTCCTATTGCTGTTGCCACTCCCAAAACACACCATCCACTGCCTTACCATGCTGCTTGGTTGTCCACTGTTTGCCATTTTTTCTGCATGGAGGAATTCAGTTCCACACTTTTGCATCATATGCACTCCCATGTCAGATGTCATTTTGTTAGATTGCCCCTTTCTCTGCTGCCATCTGTCACACAGCAACAACATGTAATGTAATATTGGCAGGAAGGTTTAACCTCTACTGCTATACCACCACCATCCACCTCTGGTACTGTGCCAATACAATAAAATAGGAGGCATTTCTTTCTGAGTAGCCCTTGTTCTTTGAGTAATAGGCTATTTCCATATCACTTTCAAAGGTGTACTTCTAGTATTTTGTATCAACATTGCTAAAGCATCCTTTTAACTTGCTGGCTCTAGTTACATTTTCCTAGTCTGCTATCATGTTCATTATGTTGATGTAGCAAGAGGCTGGATCAGAAAACTGGTCTGAAGGGTGAGCTGACAAGAAAGGGATGGGGAAAAAAATGCAAGGGGAAGGGAGTACATGTTGATGTGTTCTACAGATCTCTACTAACACAGAAATGACAGAGGGTAGAAATGAGGGGCTGAGGAACATGGGTCTAGGATTTGTAACTGGAAAAAAATGTACAGGGATCCTTTACTTTCAGTGTCAACTGAATCCTGTAGTTATGTACAACAATTCTAATGGTTTTAGAGGAGAGAGAATATTTTAAAAGGATAAGAAAATATGAAAATTGTGTAGGGATGGGGTCAGGAAGGCCAAGTCCCAACTGGAACTGGACTTGGTAAGGGCTGCAAAGAAGAATAGGAAAGGCTTTGACAGATACATCAACAAGAAAAGGAAAGTCCATAAAGGTGTACTCTCCCTAGTGAGAAATACAAGCAGTCAATACAGCGGACAAGGAGAAGACTGAGATATTCAACTGGTTTGCTTCTGTCTTCACTAGTGACCACTCTTCACACACTTGAGCAGATGGTTCAGAAGGTGGCAACTGGGGGAGCACTATCCCCCAGTATGTATGTATGATCTTGGACTGTGGAGATCCTCCTGAATGCTAGGACATGCTAAAACATATGAAAGAAAGGGAGGTGATATAGGATAACCACAAGTGCTTCACCAACGGCAGGTCCTGCCTGACCAACCTAATGTCTTTTATGATGGCGTAACTGCATAAGTAGACAAGGGAAGAACCACTGATGTCATCCATCTGGGCTCCAGTAAGGCCTTTGACACGGTCCCATGTAAAGTCCTTCTCTCCAAATTGGAAAGATATAGATTTGACAAGTAGACTGTTCAATGGATGAGATCATACCCAGAAAGTGGTGGTCAGTGTTCTGTACTGGTACTAATGCCATTTAATATCTTCATCAGTGATGTCGACCATTGGATCAAGTGCACCTTCAGCAAGTTTGCAGATGGTACCAAGCTGTCCGGTGCAGTCAACATGCTTGAGGGATAGGATATCAGTAGAGAGACCTATGCACGCTTGAGCAGTGGGACCAGGTGAACACATGAGATTCAGCAAAGACAAGCAGAAGGTCTGCACCTGGATCATGGCAAACCTCATTATCAATATAGGCTTGAGGATGTAAGGATGGAGTACAGCCCTGTCAAAAAGTACTTGGGAGTACTGGTGGAAAGCTGAAAATGAGCCAGTAGTGTGCCTTCACATCTCAGCCAACCGTACCTTGGGTTTCATCAAAAGGAGAGTGGTGATCAGGGAGAGGGAAGTGATCCTGCCCCCCTGCTCTGCTGAGACCTCACTGGAGTACTGTGTCTAGATGTGGAGTCCTCAGTGCAGGACAGACATGGACATCTTGGAGCGTGTTCAGAGAAGAGCCACAGAAATGATCCAAGGGATGGACCATCTCCCTAAGAGGACAGGCTGAGAGTTGGCACTGTTCAGCATGAAAAAAAGGCTCTGGGGAGAAATGATAGCAGCCTTTCAGCATCTAGACAGGGACTATAAGAAGGAAGGAAGGAGACAGACACTTCAGCAGTCTGTTGTGACAGGGCAAGAGGAACTGGTTTCCAACTAAAAGAGGGGAGATTTAGGTTGGACATAAAGTCTTTTTTTTTTCTTTTTCTTTTTTTTTTTTTTACGGTAAGGGTATGGAAGCACTGGAGCAGCTGGTCCAGAGAGGAGGCGAAAACCTCATCCATGAAGACATTCACAATCAGACTGGAGGGGCTCTGAGCAACCTGATTTAGTTGTAGGTCTTCCTGTTCATTGCAGGGGAACTGGACTAGGTGACTTCTGAATGTCCCCTCTAAATGTCCCTTCTAATGATTCTATGAAAATGAAAAATATTTTCCAGGGCATTTGATCCTTTTTGCTTGAAGTTTTGCTTTTGGTTTCGTGGGGTTTGGATTCTAAGAATATTTCTTACTGATTTGGGAACAATTTTTTTTATGTTGACTTTGTAGAAAGTTATGTCTCCATAAAACATAAAAATGAGAAAGATGGGTAAATGCATGGAAGTCATGTCATAGTGTGAGGTGGTTTTTTGTCGTGCTGTTGTTTAGTCTATCTAAACACCTTTGTATTTTTTTCCAAGTTGAATGTCTGCTGAAATGCTTTCCTGCTTTAGGTCTCTTTTTGTTTTCTCAGCACGCTCAAACACAACACAGAACACAGCCACAGAAGGAGAAACAAACTAAATTTTATTTTTTCTCAAATTTGAACATATGGATGGTCTCTTTTCCCCTGGAGAAGTATCAAGTCATCTTAAAGAATTCAAACTGGAGCAAGATATTCTGCCTTTTTAAGGAAGATAGCCAAGAAATGCTGGGAAAAAACCTTTTCCACTTAAAAGAAGCATTTTTTGTTTGTGTGAGCAGGAGTTGAAATAGAAGAATTTGAACCAACTGCTCTCCTCCTGAAGCCACCATGGCAGTGAGGCATTGCCACCACAGTGCTGAGACAGAGTAAGAGGATATAGTGAAGGTTCATTGCTCACTGTTCATTAGCTTTGTGTACTTTCAAAGTAAACTATAGCTGTGTGTCACGTCAGCAATATCAGCAGTATTTCCTGGAGAAAGAAACCTGGTGGCAGGTTTTGGATTTCATGGTTGTTTAGAGTCTGGTTGAGTACGCTCTTAATGTAACGGAGGACCTCCAGCAAATAAAGCAGAAGTGTCCAGGAAACCCCTTGTGAAATCAGTATTTCAAATATGAATAAAACACTCAAGTTGAAAACAAACAAGCAAACAGCTACTTCAGAGAATAAACCCAGAGTCTTGCCAAACAGGGATTTCTACCCCAAATGTTGCCCTACATATTAAGGAGAATCAGGAAAGATTAAATTTTTACCTTGGGTGAATAAAAAAATGTGCATCCTTAGCAAAAAGGGTACACATGACCTACTCTGCGATGAAGAATGAAAAAATCCATCAGGGTTCTAGCTGAAATTCAAAGAAGGAAGAACAGCAGAGAAAGCAGCTTTCTGTCATTCTTATGTGAGAATTTTGCTAAAACATGCAAAGCAGACTCCTTTTCTCTTGCTTAATAGTTTGGAGAGAATATCCTATACTGTCCATCAGAAAGCATATCTGTGTGTGTAATTTTTGATGTAGTTCTAGACAGAAAAGAGAAAGGAACAACACCGCTCTCCTGACACGTATGTTGTCTTCCCTCTCACCCCCATGGCTATTCAGTATCCAAAAACACCCCAAACAAAAAGCCCATCATATGGAAATCCCTTAAAAATATATATATATATATATAAAGAACCTACCAAATTTTAGGTAGAATCCTTCTTTAGTCATATCACTCTTTTTAGAACAAGAACTTCATAGTTAGGCTGAAAGTTTCTTTTAGGCGTAACTGAAAGACTGCTGGTGTTATACTGTTGACCTAAAATTATATTCTGATATGCTGATGAATTAATAAAGCTTGTTGCTAAACTACCCCATAAATAGATTAAGAGAAGAATTTTTTTTGTATTCTTTTCTCCTCCAGTGGTTATCTGTGAATTTACTCTATTATAGCTACTTTTATTATTGTAACTACTTCATTTACTGGACTAATACTAGCATAGATTAGTAATCCAGTTTTTGCTAGAAGGCAATAAAAATCTTAAATGTTAATCTGATCTCAGAGCCAGAAGACAATCCTCATATTTTTTATAGTTGATGCAACACCAGTTTATTGTTACTACAATGCATGCAAAGTGTTGCTATTTGAGGAAAAAAAATATGAGTATTGTAGAATGGGGGTAGTATTTCAGTTTGATATTTTCATGTCATCATGTCATTCTTTTGGATAGTTTACTTTTCTATGTCTCTTTAATTTTTTTTTAAAAATCAAAATGTCACAGATTGAAAGTAGTGGCCTTTTTAATCCGTTTTCTCATAAACGGAGGAAAGGATTTTAGCACTATATTGACACGTTCAGAGTCTTAACTGCTCCTCTTCTTCTTTCTAGAGAAAACTGTAGAAATCTGTATTCTTTTGAGGGAGAGAATAAAATTTATAGGAGCATTTGTCCTCTCAAAACGGTAAAGACTGATCCTTTGAGGAAATCACCCTCTCTGAGTGACGTTGCACAGATGCATTTTTTTTTCTAAAATTTTCTGCGAAGTTTAGAAAGACAAGCTATCTAAAACAGCCGTGTAAGTTCATGTATTTGTGATGATGGTGCTCCCAGTTTGTTGTTCCATCAGCTGCCTTTCTCCCTCCCGCTAGGGTAACACTTTTTTTTTTTTTTGGGGGGGGGCTACTTTGAGTTCTTCAGACAGAAATTTGGAGCATACATTTAGAGACCAAATATTAATCGCTACTGAAAGTGCTGGTGGTATCACTGTAGCCTGAGTCATTGTTTCTAGGTCCAAATTCAAAACATCTTATGGACCATTCTGGTAGAATCATTGCTGGATTATGTATTGGTCAACCTAAATATGCAGCTCCTTTGGTATTGTATGATACTGTGTATTCTAGCTTGATGTTTTATGCTAACTATCAGAACCTCGAGAATTTATAATGTTGTCTTTATTTTTAAAGATATGCATTAGCGTGCAAAATGATGACCCAGTAACTGGAACGAATGTGTTTTCCTTCTGTTTAATTCTCTCCTTTTTCCTGGTGTATGCAATACTGGCATTAAAGATGGCTGTAGACCCATTCTTTCTAAGCTGGAAGGGCACACATTCTAGGAGGATCGTATCTCTAGATATATTTCTGTAGTACACCAGGCTAGTGTCTGTGATCTTACCAATTAGCCCTGCGGGGTATGTAGTCATTTCCCTGCAAGCCAACATTCTTTATTATCCCTCCTACTCTTTCCAGCTTGTCAGGAGCAAACAAGGATAGCCAATAAATATTTCTTTCTTTATTCTTCAGTATTATTTCCCTCATGTGGTGGAGCACTGACTCCTACTCTTGCCTTTTAAGGCAAGTTTCCAAAACATGTGAAGATCCAGAATATTTTTTATGGAAATAATACTGGAGAAGTACATTGAATACTTGACAACTGTATGTCTTCATGCTTGATAGGTTCACCGTTTCAGTTACCACTGAAGTGCTCAAGCTTTATAGTCTGTTTTGTTTGTGGATTGCAATAGCAACTGTTGCTGCATCAGTAAAGTGACACTTTCTACCTCCTTCTGTTCACAAGATACTGCCAGATACTGTGCACGTTTAGGTTGCACGGTTGATGGTTGTGAATTACTGCAAACCGGGATTCGTGTCCATTTTTGAAAAGAATATTCCATAGGAGGGAGGAAAAAAACAAACAAACCCAAAACCTACTGTTTTAGGCTTACTATGATTGGTGTCTTCCAGAGTACTTCTTGTCCATCTCGCATAATTGTGTCAATGGATTCCTCTGACTTCAGCAGACAACTTACACTTCCAGAATTCTTTCTTGACCTTGATCTCATTTGAGGTTTAAAGTACCTTCATCTAAAAGGTGAAGGTGTCTTTATTTGTCAGGAAGAACACTTGTGTGTTTTTCCATTTTATTTTAAAATTCTGTCTGAGAATACCTATACCAAAATGTGTTCAGTAACTGCATAAAACTTTTTCAAAGATCTGTCTCGTAAGTGTACTGCAGAAACACAAAGGTGAGGTTTTTTTCTTGATCATGCAGAAAATAAGCATTTAGAGTACATATGCACACACATTATATATATTTAATGTATGTATATTTGTTCAATATATATAGAAATTCATATTCCTTTGTAATATCAGCTATAAGTCTGTAATTAACAGAACATAATTCAGGTTTCTTGAACTAATGTTTTACTACAGTTGTGTATGTTAACATTTGGTTTTCCCACAACACAAAAGAAAAATTGAAAGTGCTTTTTAACTATGATACTCCCAAAAGTATACTTCTCATTTCTTGGACTGATTCAGTACAGCTGGAGAAGGTTACAGAACTTGAGGATTATTTTGCAGAAGTACCTACATGCAGAAATTTCTGGAGTAGATTGTATCTAGACCAGGGACACTATTAGAATATGTCAAGGGTGAGCATAATGTCAGACCGTCTTGCCAAGAGTGAAAAAACGATGCATGTAATACATTATCCATCAGTTATCAAGGTGTTTGGGAAGGATACTTCCAACTGTACTTCCATCATCTTCTAAAATCATGGAATTTCTTTTTCCTTGAAAATGCTTAAAAATATTCTGGGAAGTAAAGCCATCTAATTGATCTGCCATGTAATTCTACCTTCACATGAGTGATCAGGTACTGACAGCATAACACCATTGTCTTTTAGATTCAAGTAAATGGGAGAAGCAAGTCTTTGTTCTTCCAGAGGGCTGTTATGTCTGGATTCTGAAGTAAGTCAGTGTCTTCAGATTGGTATTTTCTTAGCAGGAGGTATCCTGCAATGTATTTAAAACACCTTACCTTAAAGGCTCCAGTTCACATGTCTCTTTTGACACAGAAAATCCTAAGACAAAAGAAAGGTTATAACAGAGTAGGTGATGCAGTTTCTGCATACACAAACTCAGTTCACTCCTAATTTCTGCCTTGTTGATACAGTCTGGCAGCGTATGTCTCAGAAAGTTCTACTGTAAATCAGAAAGCCCTCAACTAGATGGGCTTATGCAAGAAATTAAAAAGAAACAATCCTATTTCACTGCAGTTTTTCCTTTGGCCATTTGATACTGCTCTGAAATCTTCCAGAGCTTTTATTTCTGATAGTGATTTAAAACTCTCCAGTTGCCTCATTTCACAAGACAAGAAAGTTGCAACAGTTGTGTTGCTTTTAAGTAAAAATTTTTATTACTTTGCATCCTTGAGACATCTGTGCAACATTAGTCAGGTTCATCATTTTCCATTTGAAGTGTGTTACCTAAGCACTTGCTTTTTGTCCCTGATGAATTTCTAGCTATGATTTGAAGAGCTACTGCCTGTAGTGCATGCCTGATTTCACTTAGTATTCACAGAAGTATAACTATTCATTGTTCTCATTCCAGAAGCCTACCCCTAGTTACTACAAATTCATAACTTCCTCTCTTTCTTCCTTAATCAACCCAAAGATATGTGATACAGCGTATAGGTCATGTAATAGAGCCCATGTTACAAGGCAGTCTGGAATGCTTCTTAATGCTTACATGCTACTTAATAATGTTAGGAGAAAGTTTATCAGAGTGGGTCTCTGTGTAAATGTATTGTCTATGCTATTTAAGATTATGCCGTAGGGCAGTGGTGGTGCTAATTCTGTTGGAGTACTAAAAGCGTCGCTGCCTCTTTTGAAGACTATAATTATAATGCCAGGTACCACGTTGGGTATAGGCTGTTGTACTGCAAGGCAGTTTTTTAGTGAGCCCCTCTATGTTAGATGGCAATCTGTGTGGGCAGTCTATCACAATAACGGTTACCTCACAGAGATCTTATCTGCCAGTACAAGTTCTCTGCATGGATTTTTGCAGTTAATTTTATTTTCCTGCTACTATGAAATCACCTGTTTGATGACTGTGTATTGATGAAGTCACTGAAGATTGATTAAGTCAGTCCTTTCTTAGTAGGATAGAAAATGCTTATAGGCTTATGTATAGCATTTGTTGAACTTCTCAATTTCACACATGGAATGTATGTCTCCCAAGAGCCAAGTAAATCTAGATACATAATAAGGTCACAATCCTGTGGTTTGAATTTGTGTTTTTACTCTCAAAGTCTCTTCTTTCTGTTCTTGCTACCTTGCATTGTAAGTATATTTGTCACCCTGCTTGTCTAGGTTACGTAGGATATTCCTAATTAAAAACAGATTGTAAGGTAGACCTTGTGTTTTCATTACTTACGTTTCACCCTTGTGTTTTAAAATGACTGTTTTTATTTGCATCTGAAGTATGTCAGACAACTTGAAGAATTTAAGGTCCTGTTAAATTTAGTATTCCTTGCAGTGTCTTCAAGTATATATTTCCCTATTTTAATTTCATCCACAGCATTCACTGAATGAATTGTTTATCTCACTGTGTCCGAATGGTAAATGGTCAAAAAATAAATTCAAAATGATGATATAAATTGAACCCTTAATCCTATCAGTTGAAGAAGTGCAAGTTAAATACTGGGAATTCATATATCAGATTTGATAGAAGTCTCTGTCTCATATCATATAAAATACATGTTGTATCTCAGAATCAGAAATCTTAACTTCAAGTGTATTGATTTTTTTTTTTTAGTGTTTCTGAATAGAGATACCAAAGAAGCAGTCTTTCTTTATCAGAAGAAAGATGACTAAAAATAAGCTTTATCTCAGTCTGATCTTGCACTGTATGTATTTTTCAACTTAGACAAGAATTACATTAGAAAATATGTATGCAAATTTTATTTTCCATAGTTCGTAATTTAATTATTAGAATCATAAGTAATAATAAGCCACTTGTTCATGTTTTCTACGCATATATAAACAAAAAATATAAGAAAATATAATCATATATGACCTTACTTTGTATGATAGATACATACATATATATAACTTTATAGTAGAGGACTGTCTTTTGTTTGTTTTATATAGCTTAGCTTATTGATAGAAAACCATTTAGCTTGACAAGTATCTTCTCAATTCTGCAACTACTGCTTCCTTACTTAAGACAAACTTACACAAAACTGGAAGAATCTCTTATATTCACTGTTCTGTTACTGTTATTTTTTATATGAAAATGTATAGAAAAAGTTTGGTGATCTTGTGTATGCATGTTTTTTCTGTTGTCATCTTGGTTTTCTTCTTCCTTGCGGAGACTTTTTAAAACTAGCCTGCAATGGTATCAGCAGAAGTAGAGCGCTTTAATTGTGCCATTTATTTATTTATTTATTTATTTGGTTAGTTGTCAGTTTATTTATTTATTTACTTACTGTGTCTGGTTCCAAAGAATGGAAGTGGTCATGATTGCATTGCGTCTTTCAGAGTCACCACAGTCATCTTCATACTGCTCCTCTTCGGAACTGCTTAGCACTGAGACTTGTCCCAGAGAAGATGCTGCAAGTAGTGCAAATTCAATCTGAGTGCTGGTCACACTTGCCCAGATTTCTTTCCGTTCTGCTAAATACAAATTTTGTTTGAAGGATAAAAGACTCGATTTAATTATCTGGGCATATAATGGGAAAAAGTGGACATCAGTTCTTCTGGTACTTTCTACTACAGGTTTTACTCTATGAGAAACTTGTTTAGAAACGTAGTGATGATCATGTTATTGATCTTTTTGAATTTTATGTATGTAGTGTAGTTTGGTGGGCTGTCAGTTTTCCTTTCAATTGCAAGTTAGCTTGATCCTTCTGAAAGAGTTGCAAATATAAACAAACTGATTTGACTTGTTAATATTACCAATTGCCATGTGGAATAATAAGGAATTATTCATCATTGTAGGGTAGTCTAGGATCTAGGCTCAAAAAAAAGGTCCAAATGGCTGGGACAGACCTCCTGCAGAAGTTAAAACTCCAGCAGATGTTAAAATATTCTGGAAAGATTTTGTTCATCACTAGTCTTCTATTGTATGTAGCTACAATCTCACAAATGTTTACAAATCAACAAATGGCACAGGAGTGTAGCCAGGTGCATTTTTTGCCAGTGCACTTAGGTTAGCTTGTTCAAAAATCATAGAATCCTTAGAGTTGGAAGGGACTTCTGAAGGCCATCTAGTCTAACTCCCCTGCAATGAACAGGGACAAGACAGCTATATCAAGTTGCCCAGAACCTTAACCTGCCTCGCCTTCAAAGTCTCCAGAGATGGGGCATCAACCTCAACACTACGTAACCTGTTCCAGTGCCTCACCACCCTCACTGTAAAAGATTTTTTCCGTATATTTAACATTAATCTATCTTCCCTGAACTTGAAGCCATTTCCCCTTGTTCTGTCACCACAGACCCTGCTCAAGAGTCTGTCCCTTTTTCCTGTAGATACTGAAAGGCCACTATCAGGTCACCGTGCAGCCTTATCTTCTCTAGGTTGAAGAACCCAGCTCTCTCAGCCTGTCCTCGTAGAAGAGGTGTTCCATTCCATTTTTGTAGCCCTACTCTGGATGTGCTTCAACAGGTCCATGTCTACCCTGTACTGAGGACTCCACATCTGGACTCAGTATTCCTGGTGAAGCCTCACCAGTGCAGAGGTGGGGGGCAGGATCTCATGCCTTGACATGCTGGTCACGCATCTTTTGAGGCAGCCCAGGATACAGTTGGTTTTCTGGGCAGCAAGGGTATATGGCTGGCTCATGTCTAGCTTTCCATCCACCAGTACCCACAGCTTTTTTTGGCAGGGCTATTCTCAATACTTTCATCCTCTATATTGGTAATGGGGGTTGCCTTGACCCAGATTGTTTTTTCCTGTTTTTTTTTTCTTTTTTTTTTTTCCCTCAATTATTTCAGAAATTATAAATGCCAGAAGTAATTTTATTCTCTGCATTTATACTACTACTATCAAGTTTTGGAATAAATGGACTCTGTGAGAGGTTACTTCTCCCTGTTGATTCTTGTCATAGAATCATAGAATCGCTAAGGTTGGAAAAGACCCACAGGATCATCGAG
>PPHD01013067.1:0-17592 GCA_002909625.1 Bambusicola thoracicus | reverse complement strand
AATTCTTAGGAAATGCTAATGTGTTAAACTTCTTTGTGGTATAAGGAAATACTTTGTTTTACAGGGAATGGGGTGGCTGTGGCAAAGACAGCAAATATTTTGTATTGTAATCTGTAATCCATGCTTTCTCTCCTCTCTATTTTAGATCCTTTATTGAGGTTGTGTAAGATGCATACGAAAAGCAACGCAAGATAGAATTCTATTTGTAAGCTCCAAAACAGGAAATAACTTTTATATATTGTAGGAATCGTGTAATTGTAGAATTTGAGACCAGAAATTTCAATGCATGTATCTATCTGTGGAATTTCTAAAATTGCATTTGACTCCAGTGTGTGTAGCCATCATATCTTTCAGCTCATAATGCAGTTAGTGAGTCATGAAGGTAACTGTTAGCAGCATGCTACTTTTAGGAGGAAAGGTCTCACAACACACCGTGTGATTTAGATGCCACAATCTCCATGTGTATACAATCGCTGACTTGAAAAGCATACTTCTATTTACAGCTACTACTATTAGTATTACAGGAATATTGCCCTTAAAGTTGTATGCAAGATGGTCTCTGCACAGGTAGCTTACTGCTTGTAGAGATACAAGACAGAAGACAAAGTAGAAACACAAATGTGTAGTTAGCTTCTGGGAAGGCAAAATTCTTAGACCACAGATCACTACAGTCTGTAGGTGATGCTATGCTACTCTTCTAAAAATGCTCTCCCCAGAATTTTACTTTCTAAAGATTGATAAAAGCAGCAGAGCAGGTGCCACAAAGGTATTTTTGGTATGTTTTTAGCTCCATTCTTTCTACTTAGGTGGGCTTACAGCTATACTTAAACAGTAAGATTTTGTTGCTCTAAATGAATCCGCATGATTACGGTGCTCTGTAAGTACAAATGGCAGTCTCTTCCAAAGCATGTTGCTATTAATAACCCCTAACACAAGATTACTTCTCATGATAACCGCAGCAGCTGGCAAGAATGTTTGCGATTTTAACATATTTGCAGCACCACTACATTCCGTCTTGCATTTCTCCTGTGGTTGGTTGTCAGTGACATTTCAGACCTAATTCCGACCATGGATTTTTTTCCTTGGCCTTAAAGTCTCTTGCCTTTTCTGCCTCACCACCTCCAAATCTCTAAACGCCAAGCTACCAATCTAGTCCACTTCTGCCTAGTGCCTATTCAGTCTACATAGCTTCTCTAAAGCATCTCTTTTCTATCCTGTCTTTTTACACCCACAGCGTTCCCCTCCTCTGCCTCTCCACTTACACTGCATGCAGTTCTGGTAAAACCCTTCCTGCCCACGCACCTCCTTTAATGAAACAAGGAATTATCTGTAGCTGGCTAGGCTAATATTTCTTAATTAAACCCAGATGAACCATGAGGTTGAAAAAATTTAAAAATACAGTGGCTGTAGCAGTGGTTAATTAATTTTAAAGCATGAGCATTTATGTTTAAATATAGTAATTTAAGTATTAAAATTCTACATGTAAATCAATTTCCCCTGCTTACACTCGGTTTGCTATCTACATGCAGATTTTAATCTCTCACAGTTGGTAACAATTCTCTTTGCTTGAATGGCATCCAGAAAGGATGCTTGTGCATCTTTTTGTTTGCTTTTAAGGAATGTGTTTTAAAGAAAATAATCTGTTTATTTCTTGTTTTAGACATCTAAGTGTGCTGCTTACTTGTAGTTTTTTCTCATGTTAGTAAGAAAGATTACTTAACCACACGTAACTAAAAAATAATAATATAAATTAAAGAAAGTGGGGTACCTCATCTCTTTAGCCTGTGGCAGGGTCTGTTGTATCACTGTTACTGCTGGCTGCGATTATCTAATATAAAATTGCTTCTGGTAGAAATTGTTAGCTTTCTCAACATGTTTGAAATGACAGTATTTTTTGTGGTCACTTAGTTCTATTAAAAAATTGACATTAATTGGAATTAATGTGAAGGCAGAAACTAATTTCCAGATTTATTAAGGACCTAAGTCTGTAACAGTACTACTTTGCTTTAGAAAGAAAGTGAATTATAATAATAACCGCAGCTTTCTTTTTGGTTGGTGCCTTGCTCATATGTAGTATGTGGATTAAAATTGCAGAAGTAGATTAGTTTTATGGTTGGATTGTTGATGTTTTTAAGAAAGTACCTCCACTGCCCCTATGTGTTGTAGAAAGTACGCTGTAATTGGATTGGCGTTGTTCCATTTACATGTCAGAAAAAATACCGTACGTTTCTTCTAGCTGCTTCTCTACTCCTGTTTTCTTATTGCATGTAAAGCTGGTCTTTGTGGGAGGAAAACTTCAGTGAGTTACAGCTGTTACCTCTCAGAAGGAGGTGGTTTGAACATCCCAGTGCCAATGACTGTGGATTTCCATTACATCTGTTGGCATAACCAAAGGCAGCTTTCCAAATGATCTGAATACCGTATCGCCATACTGAGTGAAATTTGGAGTATCTGATTGATGTAGATCACTTTCTGGACCTGGCACCTCCTCATCTTGTTACATCTGCTCAACATGTCTTCCTTGGTTTGTTCTGCGCATTCCCATGGAGGACTGCATCCAGATGTCTTCTCATTTTAGTGCCCAATATAAAATGAATGCAGCTGTCTTGCAGACACAGCACTAAGCCCTGCGCCAGTCTTGAGATTTCTGGGAAAGCATCCAAACTTCTGAGAGGGTCAAGAGGAAATAGTTTCCTGTTCTGAAGTGCTGGCCCATTTTAATTTGGGCACACAAGTGAATGGCTTAGATGTCCAGAAATAGTGTGTATTTGTCAGTGTATGGCCGTGTTTAGAAGACCCCGACTTCTGTCATTCTAGGTAGAGTTTGCATCAGAAGTGACTTTCCTTTCTGCTTGAAGAAGGTAAATGCTGGAAGATATCTGCGGCATTTCTAAGGAAATAATGAATTTGTGAAAACATAACAGTAGAGTGAGACAGGTGTGGAAATCTGCTTACTGCCCCCACTCTCCCCGGTAGCACACACACTGTCATTTCTCTTGCTCCCTCTTCCTTGATACAGAGGGCTACCTGTGGTAAAAATGCAGACTGGGCACTGAAGTGCAGGAGTATTAAAAACCGTAACTCGCACCTCTCCATTAATTTGGAGAGCCTTTATGACTTTGGGGACCTAATTTATAGAAATAGGTAGCATTGGTGGCTTCTGGCAGTGGACGTGTAGAACATACATGTTCATAATTGCTCAGAATTTTCAGCATATTATTTGACTTCAGCAGACAATTTATGTCCCCTGAGGTTATTCAAAACAGTTACCCAGTCATAATAGGCACTGCAAGCCTAGTAAAACTAATCTTTCAAGAGACATCTGTGTTTATTTGCTCTTAGCGTTGCCTGTCTTTTGTGTATATATGTTGATACAAAAGTTAAGACATGCTATTTAACAATAGGCCCTAAGGCTTCATATTTTTTTGATGATTTTAAGATTTATAATTCACACTTGCACTGCTTAAGTATGAATGGTATTGCTGAGCTAAAGAAACTCTTTAATTTGAACTGAACTGTTCTCTATGAAGAGGTAACCGTGATCTTCATGATGTAAGCACCAAAACTTATGGGTCTCTTCTTACACAGTTGAATAACTGTCTGTGTATACAGGATGTGCAGTATTTTTGTGTATTTATATACTTGGAAGAAGGTAAATGGAGTCCTTTTCACAAAGGTAGTTATGTTGACCCAAGTCAAACTTCAGTAAGGTGAAATGAAAGACAATGGATAAGAAATAAGGTAGTATACTAAGCAGTAGTTGAAACTCTTCTCTACTGTTTCCCTAATTTTAATTTCAGTTTGTCTGTATCCTCCAAGTTGTGAACCAGGACATTTATTTATGTGTTTTCATGCAGGAAGTGCCTTGCTGCGAGGCAGCGTACGGCACTAACTTTGTTCTTGATCTCCTTTTCTTTATTGCTATAATGTGGCACAAATATGAAGCTTTAATCTATTTGTACTAGTTAAAACTTCTTTTCAGAGTTGTGAGAAGTATTCTGTAGACATATGGAGAATGGAGTGTTCGGTGAAATATTCAGACTCAACTGTAGAAAACCTGAAGTGCTGCCTTTTTATGTCTTACTAGGAGACAAGTTTGTGGGAGGAAAAAGAAGGAGGAGGTGGAGAAGGGGAATTAAATGCAAACACTGAGACTTGAAAGAGACTGTGTTGCTTTATAGATGTTTCCAAGTTCATTTCCTAAAACAAATGCTGATATTAAGGGAGAGAAAATTAGTTTTGCAAAGTAGCCAGCAAAATGAAAGCAAATTATCAAATTGAATTTCTTTCTAAACGTGGCCCCTCTGCATTGTGTGTACCTTAGGGGTATGTATGTTATTTCATTCCAATCTTCAAATTATCTCAGCATTATCACAATAAGCTTTTTACTTTTCTCTCAAGGAACCAAAAAACCCACCCAGTATGCATTCCATAGAGAGGACATAAAAATGTAGGTTGTCTTTGAGGAATAAGTATGTCAGATATCGGATGTGGCATTCCAAAGCATGTAATGACGTGGATCACAAAGCTGTTGCCCTATTAGAAGCCTAACATATGCAACCATCTTTGTATTTCTAAAAGAATGTCAGTTGCTGCTTTATATATGCTAAAGACATTTCTGAACTTCGTAATTCCTTTAACAGTGCTTGTGAATGTAATGGTCTATTTTAAAAATACAATATTTAGTTTTCATTTAATAGCATACAACATTAAAGCTAGTGGGTAATTTCTTCCCTTCTTCCATTTGGATTTGGGGAATCACAGCACCTTGTTATCTAATATTATAATTATTCTTAGCTTACATAAACAGCTACAGGTGTATGGTTTGTTTGTTCGCTTTCCCAGAGCTGTTCTTCCAGTGTGAATTGAAGATGTCCTTCCAGCTCCTTGCCAATAAGCAGCAGCAGTGCTACTTTGTATGATTCTGCCCTGAGTTATTTCTTTTGATTAGACATCTCAAAAACTGTTACCAAGCTCAAAGACTGTATCAACGCTGTTAGGTGCACCTTAGTGACTTGTTTTCATAAATAGAAAAATTAGTATTTTTTCTAATATTATCATAGCAAAACAAACCTTCATTTTTCTCCCTTTTCATTTTACTTTCCCATTAAATTACTTGATATTCTAGCTTTAAGTAAATCAGAACTTTTCAGTGTAAAAGAAATAATAGATTTAGCAGTTGAAAAATAAGCACCACGTTTAAAGAGCAAAATATGTTTTTCTTAATTTATGAATGTCTGAGCTCTGATTTGCAGCCATATTTATTTTCATAAAAATACAAACATACCTGAGCACGTTTCTCACCTAAAAGCAAAATTAGAAGTGGACAGGAGGAGCATTTGGTAGGTTTTGAGAGATTCAGTGCAACTACGGATGGATCTTGAGCTGCACTTTGTGCAGTGGTTAGCTGCACTTTTTATCTTTACAGTGGTTGCTTGAAGGAAAATGGCACGGTCTGCTTCTCTGGAGCATGCTTCAAACTTAGAGGATATTTAGTGATCGTAGAGTTTTCGTTGACCTGGCAAAGGCAGGCACTGCCACACCAGTCCCAAGTTTGTGCTATATGTACAACATTGCATCGTTGACTACGAATGAAACGAGATACAGAAAGTGAGACTGACAGAAGATAGAAAGAAAAAGAAAGATCAGCTATAGTACCAAGCAGCTATATATTGCTGAAAATATGGTTATTTCTATGTATGCATGTCAGCAAAATAGAAGTATTTTTTGTGGACATAGAAGTATTGAAGTATTTTTATAGTATTCCCTGGTTGGCAGTCCCAATTGACAATAACTTGGCTACTTATTAAAAAGTGATGTTGTGGGTTATACAGTGAAGTCTTTTCTCAATAATATATTCATGACTTTATTATGACTTGTTTGAGAATTCATTCATTTCATAAAAAAGAAGACTTGCCACTAAGTATTGGATAGCCAAACTGTGTGAGTTCTGAATATACACTCATTCCTGTTTTAATCACATTTTGTCTTGCAAAAGTCAGCTAAGTTGGCTGCAGTTACAGAGATCTTACCTCTAGGTGCCACCAGTATGATACAAATACAACCCACTGCCCTTAATTCAAAGGCTTTCAGTTAACCTGACATTGAAGTTCTGAGTAGCATCATCTTATCTAGAAAAGAAACCCTTGAAGAGGATATGGTCATACTGTGAATTCAAGTTTCCAGGGTCTGGGCTCAGTGATCCTTGTGGGTCTCTTCCAATTCAGGATGTTCTGTGATTCTAAGTAAGCTCAAATTACTATCTTTAAGAGAAAGTTCCCTTATATTATGGCAGTTAATACTTTGGAGTAAAATACTACGTCCAGGCAGAAGTGAAAATAAAATACATGATGGTTCACGTCTTGTCACTGAAATAACCATTTTTCATAATTTATTGGAAGTCAATTGTCTTTTAAATCCTCTTGCTTCTATTTGTATGTAGTCAGAAGAGAAAGCTTGAGTTTAGTTTCCTTATCGTCAGGAGAAAACCCCTGGTTGTTTTCTTTGTGGTTATGGAAAGTGTGTTTTTGTTATTTCTTCCATGCCATTATTTATGATTTTGTTTGATTTGAAACTGTTTCTTGCAACAGCTCATTAGTGAGGGGATGCCCTATCCTGACCTTGAAGAAGAAGCTGTGTTGAAAGTTGTTGTAAACTGGATTCTGAAGTATGCATAAACACACAGTGCTATGATAATAATAATTCAGTAAAATGTGAGCTTGCAGCCCCACACAAATAAGAGATCGTCCTTATGCATCCTTTTTACCCTTGCTATGAAGAATGGAAATTGTACTGGTAGTTTGAAGTCTCTTGGTGTGTGAATTTCCAAAATATGTCACTCGGATAAGTGTTTTGCACCGGTCTTTTTGATTGTTGTTAATCCAAACTTGATCTTTCTTCTTCCTCCTTGTAAAAGTTGTGCTTGTGAGCAAGTGACTTGAATAGTGTAATAGACACAGTGTTAGTCTGTGATGAAAATTGAATTATCACCAGACTCTGCTAAGCTAGGCGGATTGTTGGCCTGACCCATGGAGACTTTTGTCATGTTGTCGCAAATCATAGCATATCTAAAATCCCGTGGATTTAATGGAGTGCACACAGAAGGAAGAACTCTGGTGTACCATTTATTTAAACAGCTACCATGTGAGTATAGCGGACGGAACAGATGTAAAGTATTCCATATGCAAAAGAGATTTACCAAGGTACATTTTCTACTTAAGGCTATACTAAGCTGAAATACCATATGAACATCTGTCAAACATGATATGTTTTAAGCGTGAATTTGAAAAGATTGCTGATTTTGCTATTCTAGGTTTTTTGTTTGTTATATTTTTTAATATTTGTTTTTGTGAAGTGTAATGGCGCAGCAGGTCCTCGTCCTCGCCAGAGAGGGGCTTTGTACCATGGGGGAAATCTCGAAGTTACTGGTGTAATCTTTCTTTGCAGACCAGTTTTCTAATGTTGAAATCTTAATTGAAGATTTCTATATTTCATGGATTTTCTGCATAAAAGTAATCCCTGAATTTCAGGAGGTGAAAATACGTTACTTAGTCTATCTGAACAAATCGTATGAACACATGCACAATATTTCTATAATGTATATTCTATATACTATTATATGCTGTTAATATGAATGGAGAATTTACTTTATTCTAAAATAGGAAAATATTTATACCATCTCTGGAAAGAAATCCTAACTATAACATATAGTCCTGCAGGCAACCAGGCTGTATTAATTTTTTAAAAAGTTTAAGAAATGTATGTTTATTAATGTAATAAATTTACTTGTATTGTGCTTCTCTCCGATTTCTTTTGGAGACTAACCATTCTCAAGAGCAAGAAAGCCAAAGCCAGTGAAATACAAAACAGCTTATTATGCTTTGTCTTGCGTACGTGCTTTAATATTCAGAAAAGAAATACCTTCTGTTATTCTCTTACTGTTCTTCAGAAAAAAAATCACAAGATTTTGTCTTGCGTGTAGTTTAAGAACAGTTTGAAGATTGGACTGGAGTGCTTTGTGATTTTTTCAGGATTAGTATTCAGATTGCAACTGCATAGCTCTGCCGCATTGAAGAGGTAGAAAACTACAGATTTACTCACACCAGCAAATAAATTACAATGCACTGCTTGCTTTTGTGTTTGGTTTAAGCCCTTTTAAAATATCTGTAAAATTAAATCGGCAAGATAGTTATCCAAAACTAATATAATTACTAATCAAAAGGGGGAAAGAAAATGAAAGGGAGTGGTTGAAGGTTGATGCATTAGAAGGTCAAGTTATTTATGAATGAATTCCACCTTTCTAATAATTAAGGTTTTCAGGTTGTGTGAACATGCATCTATTTGTGAAATACTGTATGCTTATAGTTATTAGGTATCTACTTGCAAACCAAATGTATGTGCCAGTTAACTCTGTGGAATTTCCCAGTTATCACAGGAAATGTTTTAATACCGTCCTACCACAACATCTAGGAGTGATATATACTGGTTTTTGTTTTGTTTTATGCTCTTCTCAAAGTATAGTGTTTACAAGAAGGTTGTTAACAGAAAAGCAAAGATATAAAGAGAAGCTATTAAAATACTATTTGGAAAATATTCTTCCCAATTTGACTAAAGCGTTCATTAATGTATATATGGTATGTGGAAATATGGGGGCACCTTTGGTTTATTCATTTTTTTTTTAATCCAATCTAGAGTTTCTGACTGAAGTTCATCTCAATCTACCTGAAGCAAAAGCCATGCACCAACCATATGTTTAATATTAAATCACAAACAAAATATTTCATTTTAAATGAGAAGAAACAGGATGCTTGATAGCAGAAATCTGTGTCAAAAAAATTAAGGGAATAAATAAGAATTCTTAGAATCATGGAATGGTTTGGGTTGGAAGGGACCTTTAAGACCATCTCGTTCCAAGCCCCTGCTATAGGCAGGGACACCTCCCATAGACCAGGCTGCTCACAGCCCTATCCAGCCGGACCTTGAATGTTTCCAGGGAGGAGGCATCCACAACCTCGCTGGACAACCTGTGCCAGTCTCTCACCACCCTCACAGTAAATAATTTCTTCCTAATATCTAGTCTAAATCTACCCTCTTCCAGTTTAAAACCATTTCCCTTTGTCCTGTCTCTACCTGCCCATATAAAAAGTGGAATAACATGCCCTTGTAAATGTGAAATAACTTTTTATGAAAAGGCACTCATTAACAAATTCTGTGGCCATTCTGATGCCATTGATGCTAAAGGAAGTTTTGTTGTTCTGTTCTTAACTGGAACTTTGTCATGGCTAAGCATTTATTTATTTATTTCAGATGAATGTTAGATTTAACTCAGTTGTTACTGGATTGTAATCCACTGTGTTATCAAGATACTTTTTAAAAAGAAAGGACTAAATATGAACTCTAAAGTATAAAGAAATCCTTTTACCACTCTTAACATATTCTTTCTTCCTTTATCTGTATTGTTTATTTGGAGTAGGTGTTAAATATGAAAGAAAGAAAGAAAAGCACATTTTAATGTGATTACCATGTTTGTTTTCAGTAAATTCTTTTGCTTCTGGTAGCTTGCGGTGTTGTTTTTGTGGTGGACATGTAGGGGCAGTGTGGCGCTGTCTATAAATCTCCCAGTGTTTGTGTCTCTTCAACCTGTTCTGGAAGATGACAATTTGAAATATTATTTTCTCTCCTGCTTGTGCTTGTATTTCTTTGAAGGGAAACAGTTTAATCCTTTCAAGATAAAGAAATATCCCAGGAAAGTCAATACAGTTGAGATCATTCTTGTTTATAATGAGTCACTGTTTTCTTCTGAATATTGTTTATATTTATTAATAAAGATAATTGATTCTTTTCTTTTTACAGCTGTCAATGTCTAGAGGTTTCCATGTGCTCGAAGCACGTGAAGAGTATTTGCAAGTGCTGGCAAGCTGCAGTTAGGCTTTAAATCAAACGGGTATTGACAGAACTTTGACTTTCTTGGTTTTTTTTTTTTTTTGTTTTTTTTTTTTTTTGTGTGTGTGTGTGTGGATATTAAAGTAAGTTTGAGGACATTTGTTTGTTAATAGCAACTGTTGTTTCTGCATTATTTGAGGCCCTGCAGAACTGAACTACCGAAGATATTTGGTAGATTTTCTTCAGTAGAACAAGTTGGTATCCGAAGCAGGCACTGCATTCTCTTGAAATCACCATTGCACAAAGAAAGGTCACCATTCTGAGTTGTATGGTCTGAAACAATGATGATTTCTGATGTCATGGTTTTGTTAACAGGGCTAACATTCACTCCAGTCTCTTCTTACTGCAGTGTTCTGGTTAGCACAGTTTGTTTTCTGTCCCAGTCATACAGCAATTAAGATTTTGAGGTTAAACTTCTCGAATGAGTGAAGCGTAGCCATTCCTGTGGTTCTGTGATTCTCTTGCATGCTGCATCATACTTCAGACATTTATTAGGATTTTTGCCAGCAACTTCACATATGTTCCTGTGAACATCCACTTTTGTTTTTGAAATAGTAAATCACTGAATCTCGGAAGATTTCAAATGAATATAATGGGATCTTGCATTTTTCATGTGCGCGTCCTCCAGAATAAGTCGAGCTTTCTGTGTTCATTGTATCTGCTTTTGCGTTCTGGTCTGTAGATGAGGACTAGAGCCTGAAAAAATGTGTGATTATTTTGAGAGGTTCAGGCTGTTTTGAAGACAACAAGCAAGGCAACCCCAGGGTTTGGAGCACAGCAAACGCCATCTAGATACAGCACTTAATTACGCAGCGCCATCGTAGGTCCTCCAAGTGAGATGAAGAAACTTGTATGTCAGGAAAGATCCAACATCTCTTGGGCAGATCGTGTTTCCATAGAGAAAGTATTGTACTTTCTCTCATAATAAACTGCTTTTGGCGGCTTAGTGTTTTAAAGCAGTTTTCATCCCGATGCATCTTAAACCATTTGGAGATGGTATTCAAAAAGAAGAACTAAGAGTGATATCTGTGACAAGTTTTAAGTACAGGAAATTACGGAAATCATCATAATGACTGGTAATAAACATATAGGCTGAACATCATTTTTTTTTGTTGTTGTTGATAAGTGGTTTTAAGATTAGCTGATCATTAGTTAATGTCATGTCTACATGTTCAAAATAATGAAATGCTACCTGTTCTCTTTTGGTCATTTATTAAGTCCTTAAGATGCTTGAAATACGAACAATACTTCGGGATGTGTGCATGAATTCTCCAGGAAAAATCAAAGTATGTATTCTTTACCTTAAATTCAACAGATTTGACCTACATTAATACTGGAAATTAGTTGGAGGCTTCCAGTGAACTTCAACAGTGATTTTTTTTTTCCTCAATTTATTACAAGGTTACGATAGACCTGAGCAATAAAAATGTCATTTGAGAATGTCATTGTACAGCCGCATGACAAGCTTTTTCATGCCCCGAGAAAATTGCTTTCTCTTTTTCTGTTTATTCTAAGATCACCAGTTAGAAGCAGCCAGTAACAGCCAATGTTGTATGTGTGTTCTGTTTAACTCCCTAAGTGTGATGTGTAAAGGTTAAAAGATTGAATGTGCTTTTCAGGGAGTTCTATTATGATGACCTTAGAGGAAACGTTTTTTCTCTCTTAGATGGTGAATTTCATTCTTTATCACTTTTGGAAACAATACTGTGTTTTAATTTAGCTAATTAGATGAACTCTTGTAAAAATATCTTACAAGCCTTACTTCCACAAAAGACAAATGTTGGGAAGATGAGGGATTAAAACAGTAATGCTTTTAAATTAAGACTTTTTTAAAAGAAAAAGCTAAAAAGCCATGTATTAAACTTTAGAGCTCTTGTTTCAACGGTGTCAAATGTACCATCTTTTTTCATACGTTTCTTAGAAAGCATAGACTCCAATTCTTCAAAAGCAGTCATAACACTCCAGACACCACTGGGAAATCACAAACAAGGAAAAGATAGCATATTTTCTTGTTAGCTTTATGTATCAAAACTGCGTACTCCTTTCAGCTCTGCCAAGTAGATGTATGCAATTTCAAGTGCAAAAGTGCATGTGCAATTTTTAGCCTTGATGCAAACAGCGTATATCTAATTAGCTCCCCGGGTAAACAAATACTCGTCTGCAAGCCTCGTGTGCATGTCAGCTGCTCGGATCAGTGCAGTTCTGCACAAATTTTCTTAAAGCAAACGTCTTTTATTCTCGTGGCTTTAAAAGCTTGTCAGTGCCTGGAGTATGGCGTGGATGTTGTCAGCGTGTTAAAAAATTGCTTTTCAAAAACGGTCAGGCTGAGAGGGCTATTATGCAAAAAGTTAATAGATAATATGGTGCTTGTTGGTCACACATGCCGCAAGTACCAGAAACTGAAGTAGGGGGAGCGTGTTTCCCCCTGCCCCCAACCCACGAGGAGATTTGTTAATGAATGGAAAACTTTCATTAACAAGTTGTCTCCCTTAAAAACTAACCGAACGTGCAAATTATCAGAATAGCGTTTGGCATATCATTAGTACGCAAGGAATAAGCCTTAGAAAATTGGGAGAATTGGTTCATGTGGTTCAACAAAAGTACTTTAGAAATCAGGCTTTCCTTTGGTAGCTTGTGTCCCTCTGGTCTCTTTTCATTTTCTTGCTATCTGTGCAGACCCTTTACATTTTTTCCAAACCTCCCCCCACCTCTGTTCAATAGCTAATCTGCTAAATTCATGCTACAACTGCTTCATTGAGTGGAAGCGTTGTTCTGCCCATTCGTACCAGCTTTGTTACTGTGCAGTATTTTTCAGCTGTTTGTGCTCATTACCATACAGCTGGTATTTAGAGGAGAGAGGGAGGCAGGCAGAAGCTTTACTGTCTGCAAGTATAAGAAGCTCTTTTGCAAATGGGGTGCTGGCAGATGGGACATGTGTTTAAACGGGTTTTGCTGATAACAGACTGCATTAAAAATCATTCTGAGAAAGTCTAAGGTCAGCCCCATGAATTCAGAACTTGAGAGGTATTCAGCTTTTGGAAGACCTTTATAGAATATTAATTAACCCCGGTACATCAAAGTGACAAACGGATTGTTTGCAAAAATGTTAGATCCTGTCCTGCTGCCCCCACTTTATTGTTTCTTTCCTTTAGCATCTCCTGATCTTTTTCTTTATTGTTTTCTCGAACCATAAGACTGTGTATAGTGTTCGTGATCGTGGCTGCTGCCAAAGCAGACGAGTGACCAAACAGTAAAATCCAAGATTTTATGAAAGGAAAAATAATTTTCCTTTTGATGTTGTGACTGGATTCACGATTTGTGCAATTATATAAATCCATGCCAAAAGCCAACTCGTAACATCTCTGTATAAGCAAGAGTCAATTGAGTTTGTGTCTGGAGTTGGTGTGTCTTCAGCTGGCTCTATAACTGTATCTGGGAAGAGCAGAGAAGCTTTTGGGAGGGTGGGCTGCTCTTCCAGCCTGAATGGGAGCAAGAGATTTTGAGGCTAAGTGCAAGCTTAAGTGTGCTGCATTTAAACATGTATGTGAATAACTTGCTGCCTGAAGTACACAGTAATTGGTATGTGTGAGGATATCCCTTCATGGGTAGAGAGCATGACCCTCATAACAGGATCATCAGATTCCTGCCATCCTTCTGGAATTTGCTGCATTTCCTGCAGTGCTCCAAACCCTTTGGGGACGCACAGTGACCAAGTAATCACCTCATACAGATGGAGCTCTCTGACAGCTGATGAAGGACAGAAACATCAGTGGGTTAGCACTTCTCAAAGAGTACCCTTGCTCTCTCCGACCCTCTCAGTCCTAGCCTTTCAGGAAGAGCTACAAAAAGCTTTCCAAAGCATTGACGCGATAGAGGTATCGATTTAATGACATGTTAGAATATTTTCTTCACTCTTGTTTTACCCATTTCTTTCCCACTGGAGTCGGACGGCTTACCTCTCACTGCTGCCCTGTGGGCACCAGAAGTCTCAGATGTATACCTAAAGGCCGACTGGAAAGTCTCAGAAACACACCTAAAAGCTTGTCAGCTCAACCTCTTGCTCTTCCTCCACTGCCCCAACAGTATTACTTGGAGTAGTGAACAATACTGCATCCATCCCAAACCCTGCTGTATCAGCGATACTGAGGCAGGCAGTATTTGTGGGCCCTGCTAGTTTAAAAACTGGCATTTTGGTTTTGTGCCTCTGTCTTAAAACGCTATTGTATAAAAAAAAAAAAAAAAAAAAGAGTTATGAACAGATGAGCAGATGCCATCTTCTGAAATCTGCTTTTCTGGCTGGAGGCTTTATTTGCACACCTATGCCTTCCACCCTCTTTCTTCCTTTATGCCTCTTTTCCCAGCACTGAAACTCTTCCAGTTCTTCCCTCCCTTAAGCTTTGCTGGCAGCTGGGATCCTGTGAACGCTCCAATTTGCTTTGGGCAAAGTTAGTTAAGTTTTAAAGGCTATTAAGTGATTTAAGCTACATGGTAATTTTTTGCACGCAGGAGATGAAAGAGCAGTGGAACCGTAAGGTCAGTGACCTCCTGCAGAAAGGTGGTGGAATACCTGAGGGTAGAATGTCTTTAGCTGGCCAAGTCATTCAGAGCAAACACGTATGTGTGGTGTAGGTAGAGCAGATGTAAGCATTTCTGTCACTGTAAGTGCCCTCTTCTGACTATTTGTGAAGTTGTCACTACTTTGATTAAAAGTCACAAGCTGAAGGTCATAGCCGACTACTTGCTTGGCGGGAGCCCTTGCTGCTGGAAACCTTGATCTTCCCATAGCTGCTCCTTTGCCCCTTCAGTGGCAGCTACGGCATTGGCAGAGCAGTTCATGAGCATTCCCATACTGACTTCGGGGCAATCAGCCAGAAGAGCTTAGCCAATTTAAATGGGTGATTTGAGCTAACCCAGCTAATTCTGCTTAATGTGAATTTAAAAATCCTCCCAGGATCGTTCCTTTGGTTCTCTACTAGGGGCAGTAGTCTTTTCCACTGGTGCAGCTAAATGTGGAGGAATACGTGGTACAAAAGCTGTGCAGTGTCCAGATATGCTTGTTGGCCATAGTGAGCACTTTGCCAGCGCCTTGATATACTTACTATTCAGGAACTATTAAGGCTTCCTCTAAAGTGGATTGATGAGCAGAGATGAACAAAAAATTCTACAGGTTTGTTTCTGAAGTCGTTTTAGGATTAAGCCAAGAAGGGCAACTTTGAAATAACTTTGGTGGTTTGTTCTTGCACAGCAGAAAACACTATGTACTTTACTGCAGCCTGTGGATAGGTGGTTACAGGGAACTTGACTGTCTCAGTCTGGGTGTCTGTAAGCACAATGTAGTTTCATTGTTAATTTTAATTCTCTTTAAGTGTGAAAGTAGTTCATCTGAAATATTTAGCCAGTGGATAACTTCAGCTTTTGCCATAAAAGAATTCAGAATGTGTAGATAAGCATTTCACACTAAATATAAAAACAACGATGTTTGTGATACAGGTAGAGATCTCATTAAGGTCTGCGCCATCATCTTTCAATTTGTGATCACAGATGATTGATACCTGGGAGAGAAAAATTCTGTCCTAAAATTTGTCCAAAGATCACCTCTTGGAATGTCTTATGTGCGTTCCTACCTTAAATATTTTGAAAAACTTAGAAAATTCTTTTGCGTTATTATAATATTTGCGGGCATATCACTTGTGCTTAGTGCCTGGTTAATGTTTGATGGTCGGAATTCATAGGAGACGCACAGTTTTTAACAGATGAAAAGATCTTTTTTCCATTAAACTCTGCATGTGGATTCTGTGATGAAGCTCGTGGGCGGGATCTTCAGAGGTGATGTGACTTTAAAAACTGAAAGAAAGACAAGAGACAATGCCGTAGATTGAGTGGAATGACGTTCAATCCAGAATCTAGTCCCGTGAAAGGTATTTTATACTGACTTCAGAGAAGTTTGTTAAAGCCTTCAGGGAAAGAACAATGGTGTAATTTTCTATGGAAATTGAAAACAGTGGGGAAATCAGAGTGTAATGAGTAATCAAAATTTGGAGCAACTGAATGAGAACGCATCAAAGTTTTCAGAGAGAATGGAAATAAGTGGAAACTCACAGTGCATTTTGAGACAATATGGCTTTGCCTTTGTTATGCTGAGGTCCTCCTTGATCTCCTCCACTGGATGCCTCCTTGTGCTTATAACCCATGGCCAAAACTGAAGCTGTCAGTCAACTGCCAACAGAGAATGCCTTGCTGAAGTTTTTCACTTTTGTCTGTTTCTGTAGTACAACACAGGCTTTTAACACTTCTGTTGTGGATATTTCTGCTACAAAGAACTCTGCTGATGGACCTTCAGTATTTTGGGATTTGGACAAATCAGCCTAGTGGTTACGCAGCAAAAAAGACGCTTCGGTTCTGCATTCCTGAAGTCTGTATTATCAGCTGTACTTTGAATTCAGGAGCTCTGTGTTTCTTCAGTGATGAATCATTTTTATGTTTAGTATTCAATTAGGGAACCTTCTCCAAAAATGAGAGGCAAATTAAAATAATCATGAAATTGCCACAATCTTGGTCCTTAATGTGTATTGTTAAAGCAGAATTATACTCAGAGGTAGAGCAGGTGGAAATACCACCAAGCAAGTTAAACCTGTAGCAACATAAAAGTTTTGAAGGGAAGGTATTTAGTAACTGTACTTGCTAGCCTTGTGTTAGTCCACTTTGCTGACATATATGCACTTGTCTAATTTTATATCGGTGCCGCATTTTTCCATTTTATTTTTTTCAGTCATAGAATCATTGAATCATAGAACGATTTTGGTTGGAAGAGGCCATAAAGATCATCTGTTTCCAACCTCCGTGCTGTGGGCAAGGTTGCCATCCACTAGATCAGGCTGTCAGGGGCCCCATCCAGCCTCGCCCTGAATGCTTCCAGGAATAGGGCATAGCACTGCCTTGCTACTCTCTGAGTAAACCATTTCTTCCTAACTTGTAACCCAAGTCTCCCCTCTTTTAGTTTAAAACCATTCTCCCTTGTCCTATCTCTATCAGGCTATGTAAAAAGTTGTTTCCCCTCCTGCTTATAAGCTCCTTTCAAGTCCTGAAAGGCCACCATGAGGTCTCCCTGGAGCCTTCTCTAAGCTAAGCAAGTATGGCTTCCTCAAGATTTTTTCATAGGAGGGGTACTCTAGCCCTCTGATAATCTTTGTGGCCCTCCTTTGGACCTGTTCCAACAGCACCACATCTTTCTTGTGCTGGGAGCCCAAGGCCTGGATGCAGTACTCCAGTTGGGGCCTCATGAGGGCAGAGTGGGGGGGGTGGAGGAGGGGACAATCACCTCTCTCTACCTCCTGGTTACCACTCTTTTGGCTCAGCCCAGGATACAGTTGGCCTTCAGGGCTGTAAGTGCAAGCTGCTGGCTCAGGTCCAGCTTTTTAACCACCAGAATCCCAAGTCCTCTCCTCAAGGCTGCTGTCAATGAGTACTTCTCCCAGACTCTAGACACTGGGATTGTCCTGACCTGAGTGCAACACCTTATACTTGGCTCTGTTGAACCTCATCAGGTTTATGTGGACCCACTTTCTGAGCCTGTCCAGGTCCTTCTGGATGATATCCCTTCCTTCTATGATATCAATAGCGCCACTCAGCTTGGCATCATCAGCAAACCTG
>PPHD01013066.1:4187-17593 GCA_002909625.1 Bambusicola thoracicus | reverse complement strand
CCCTGAGCCGTAGCTCAGACTTTGGAGGACACCTGTATCTGCTGAGTATTTCTTACAAGGGAGGCAACTTGCCCCAATTTCTGCCACAGGAGAAATAAATGAGATCCTTTCTTACAAAACTGTTTAACCTACACTGTAAGCTATTCTAGGATGAATCAGGTTTGTTCATTTGTTTTCAAAGACTATAGTGAGCCAAATAGGACCACGAGAATAGCTTGGCCAAGGTCAGTGAGGCTGGTAGTGCCTCGCTGTCAGAGGCAAGTCAAGAACTTTTCAGCCTTAACAACGTTCACTTTTCAGGTTTAAAATGTCATCCAAATACTTCCTATTTTTAACAATCTGCAACAGAATGAAGTCACATAATAAGCTATTCCTCAATCCTAGAAAGACAAGAGCTACGATTAGAAAAATGAGGAAGATCATTTTAAAAGTTCAGTGTAGACAAAGTGCCAATAAACAGACTTGAAAAGCTGGAGAGATTTGCCCCAGTTTACACAAAGGTACACTCTTAGAGATATACACAGAAATTTCAAAATCTAGAAACAGCAAAATAAAGTACCCCACCAGATTCCTATCATTTAATAACCATTCATCCATTTATGCCCTCACTATTTTCTCTTGTCCATCCAACGTCGAATATATCCTTTTCTAGTTGGCCAAAGAAATTAGCTTCATAGCTGCAAACACTTACATCTTTCATAAGAAATTCTAAAAGGCCGAAAGGCATAAAGCTCTCCCATGCAAATCAGAGGGAAGACATTCATATTTTATTCAGAATAAGCCCAGTTCAGTGATCACATATATTTTGAAAGGGAACAGGACTGGAAGGAAACAGCAGCTTCAAAAACAGATCAGGGGCTGATTCCCTGAAGGAAAAAAAGCTACTCCCAACATAAGAAAAAATAAATGCAACATTTATGTTAAGAAAGCATTTCACAATATTTTCTTTGCCGCATTTCACAGCCTGGGAAGAAGTAGCATGAATGTCAGCTGAATGTTATGCTCTCTGTGCTGTGGTTTATGTGTGGAAAAAAGTATAATTAAATATTAATTGTTGTTACAGTCCTTACAAAGATGTTAACTTAATGCTGCACTCCTAGCTTGATTAAGCCAGCCTTAGAAGTCTTGTATATTGTGCAAACAATATTCAGCAAAGGGCATATTTTGCAGATAATATTTGCCATTACTGCTATTCCAAAAAAAAGGTCTCTCAGAACTGTCACCTTTGTAACTTAATCTTTCAATAAATACAAGACAGTGATATGCAAGATAGCACAGTTCTACTGCACGGGTAAAGTCCTTCCCTATTTATTACCCAAGTAGTAGTTGGATTTTACTAAATCAAGACAAATACAATCACAATAAGAGGAAGGAGTCATTTAGAGTAATTACTTTCTGAAATTAACCGTGATTTAAATTCAGCACAAAGAAGGGCATGGCTATTCTAGATTCATCTTCTCATTTCAATTTTGAACCAAAGTGTTAATTCAAAACCTGGTGTTTATGTTAACACAAACAACATAACTCCCTAATCCTGTAAAAGCTTAAGACTTAGCTAAAACTTGCAGATAGCTAACCTCAATAGATACAGGTATTTCCTAGGAAATATAAATAAGCATAAATAATACAGAAGATAATGCAATAACCATATCTATCTAGGTTTACTTTGGCAAGTGTTTTAGCACCCAGTTCCATGTCCTCAAAAGAGAAAATGACCCTCACTTGTTCTCTGAGCTAGACATACGATGTAACTGAAAGCAGCTGAAAATGGTATTATAGAGTAACCACTCAGCCTGGTTTCTACTGTATGACAGTACACCGGCACTCAGTTCTCTAAGACCCCACTCCTACACAAACACATAAGTATTTTATTTGATATCTGGACTAAAAACAGAAATTCATAAAATTTGATTGTGGATATGCAAATATGACAAAAACAAAGACATTTCAACAGACCTCCACTATGTGAAAATCTTCACACCCAGAAAACAAACATTCCCAAGCCCATACATTCAAGGAAACGCTGTGCTAGTTGAACAAAGTAAGGAGGGTTTGAGGAAATAACAGAATCCTCCAAAAGTGGACTCTTGCTCTTCAAAGGCATGAAAAAAAGGATAAAATGTGGTGCTGACAGCAAGTCCTCTGGTACTACTTATCAAAAGAGTCATACAATAAAAGTACCATTTTACACTGAGTGAGAATGGTAGATAGGAAGGAACACAGAAGTGATGTGGGGACACATCTGGATCATGCACAGGAATGCTGATGCACACCAATAAATCTGTTCCCTTGTCTCCCTCCTGTAACCACTACACTGGGATCAGAGGGGACATTTTCTTCCTTGGCAGCCATAACAAGCCCAGCCAATGCAGGCAGAGGTTACAGATCTGACTGTAAGTAGGAAAACCAACCTGGGTGCACATCTCCTGGGAGACACTCAAGGTCAGGCTGGACATGGCTCTGCGCACCCTGATGTGGCTGTAGGTGTCCCTGTTCATTGCAGGGGAGTTGGACCAGATGGAGTTTACAGGTCCCTTTCAACTAAAACCGTTCTATGATTTTATGAAAACATATTCTACGTTGTACTTCCGGTAAAATGCTAGCCTGTTCCTCCCTTCCTAACTACACATGGTGATTAACACCTCACATTTTGAAAGAGAGAAAGAAATAAAACTGTGTTACAGACTGAAGCCCACATCCCCCACGGAGTGACCCCAAGTTACACTGAGGGTTTGCTTACAGGTCTGAGCAAAATGGCACCTGCACTCCTCATGTTCCTCACCACATGGGCAGCCTCAGCAGGAGAGGAGGTTCATAAGCAAACGAGCACCGAAAATGTTCAGTCTAAAATTCATTTGTAAATAGTTACAGGGCTGTTTTGAAGAGTTACAGAGACATTCAATCTGCTTCCATATCAGCATGAAACTACATTGCCTATGACAACTATGTTGTTCCATCAAAGCAAATACTCTCTTCGAAACAAATATCTTTTGTTCTACAGAACTGATAATTAAAAGAAGTTATGCACTTCAGAAATGAAACTAAGTGGGAAATAATATGTCTTCCACACTAGATGCATATAATTGTAGTTCAGAGGCATCAGTATCAATCTAACAAGCCCCTGACTGCTCTCACTGCCTACAACGGCTCAATTGTAGCTCTCACAGGCTGAAAATGTGATCAAACAAAATGCTGGAAGACAGCAGATGTGTTTTTCAGTTCTAATCCAGAAGACAAGGTCTTCCCCAGCCCAAGGCAAACCTGGCTTTCTGCTGGGCTCCCCCAGTGCCCGCTCCCCTCACCCCAGTGCTGGGGCACAAGGAGCCCAAAGAGGAGCTGATTCTGCAGACGCTTCTGTGCACAGTGCAGAAAAGCTTTGCTGGCTGCAGGCTCTGAGGGCTTACGCTAGAATCTCTTGCCTTGCATCTGGCTAGACAGCAGGCCAGCAGAGAAATGAAGATGTAAACCAGGTCACGCATATATTTAAACTGACTTTTTTTTGTATGTGTGTGTATGCGCTTTAAAACCTGCTGTTGTCTTTCCAGGAATGCATTAAACCCAGCCAAATATTTCCTTCATATGTGCATAGGCCAAATGCCAGAGATTATACATTCAACAAGAAGAAATACACTGAGAATCTAGCTGTGCTAAATTTCTGTCAGATGCTAACACAAAGACTTCACCAAAAAAAAAAAAAAAAAAAAAAAAAAAGGAAAAAAAAATCTGTCTCCTAACATGTCTTAAAAGAAATTCTCAAGCCTACTCATAGGATGGACTGACTGGCAATGACCTTCCTCTAGTTAAATACAGTAACGGCCTTACGCAGATACTGCAGGCAAAACTCTTCAGGGAGCAGTGGGGTTTGAAAATTCTCTTCTTTAAGACATTGAGACTTTAAATATAGCAACTTGTTTGTGCAGTGCTTGAGAAAACACATCACCCCGCAAAGAAAAGCAAAAAGCAGGGGCATCCTATGACAGCTTCTGGGGAGAAAAAAACAGTTCTGCAGTAGGCAGGATGCTCCTCTGATGCCAGTATTTTGTAACCCCAGTGTTGAACTTTGTGAGGTTTCTTCAGCCGATGGTATATTACCATACAGTAACAGTCTTATTATTTTTAATACTTTCTCAAGCATGGTGAATTATCCTTAGGTGCTTTTTTTTTTTTTTTTCCCCCTCTCACAACTAAGAAAAACAGCTCAGTAAATGACAAAATACAATAATAGGAGTGGTATAAGGAATAGGTTGCCCAGAGAGTTGATAGATGCCACATCCCTGGAGGCATTCAAGAACAGGCTGGATGGGCTCTGAGCACTCTGACTGAGCTGTAGGTATCCCTGTTCACTGCAGGGGAATTGGACTACATGATCTTTAAGGGACACTACCCACTCAAACCATTCTATGATTCTGTGAAACTCAACCCAAATAGTGATTTGCCATAGCCATTGGTTGAATTTACCGGAAGAAAAGATTTTTCTTATTCTGCCCTTTAGAAATGAAATACACCAAATAACGTTCCAAACCACTGATAGCTTTACAGTGTAAGAAGTGATACCCGTAGACCAGTATGACCAATGAGGAACTGAAAATAAAAGCTAATGCTACTAAGCGCTCATACAGGAGCAGATTATTCACCAGACTCCCACAATCAGGATTATTTCTGAACAAGAATTAGTAGGACAAAAACTAATGCACCAGAATGGAATTATTCTAATCACATAGGATGTGATTAGATGAAAGCTATTAAAATGGCCGATTATAGTGTCTGTTTTTCTGTACTGACACTAGCAGTACAGTGGGTCTAGAAGGCATGGCCTTCCAGCTATCCAAATTCTAGCTACTAATTGCTGTGGCTCATCCATAACAGTAAGACTATTTTTGAAAACCTAGAAAGGAAAACAAGGAGAAATCAAAATAAACATTCAGTCAAGAGTACACCAGGAAAGTAATTAACTAGCCTGAGGGTAGACCCACATCAGGTTTGACACTTATACCAGCTTGTATTATCCCAATCACCAAGAAACCTAAATAGTACACTGCCATAACATCATCTAAATTGAAAATCTTTAATTGTATCTTCCAATTGCAGGTGGAAACTATTCTAACATCACACTCTGTACTACCAGTAGAAATAGAAATACAGCTTGTTATTATATAAGTGTCTGCAATTTATTTGACACATGTGCGCACACCACTTGCCCTTCCAGGGCTTTTGGATTTAAGGTGACAGTTCTCAGTTTCTTTTAAAAACCCTCTTTTGACCACTTTATGAAGAGCTGTCTTTAGATTACAAAGGTATCTGAATACACAAAATTATGAGACTGGAACTTCTAATGAATGGCAAATCCAACAGGGAAAGAAGGAAGAAAGGCAATGGTCAAAACAAGAGAAGTGGGAGAAGGGAAAGCATCTGTATTAAGTCTTACTATCAGTAGGATGCTACAGAATAGCAAACATTTAGGGCTTAATGATAGAAAAGTCCATGCTCACGTTTCTTCACAGAAGAACTGAAAACACTACTTTCAATGCAGACATTTTTAATGAGAGCAAAGCTAGATAAATGCACCATGGTAATTGGGTGATACCATGATGGCTTGATTTAATTCTCAACTGATAATGCAAATTTATTTGAAATGGAACCCTTATTAGGGCTACACATTGTTTAACAAATTCTTCCTTAAATCCTCAAAGGCTATAAATTTCTCCATATTCTTAGTCAGTGAGTATTTACATTTTGGACACAAAAGAGAAGAACTCCATTGGAAGGGACTGAAAGACAACCACCCCAAATGTTTACTGTTACCACTAGGGCACATTCAAGATGGCAGTAAATTACAGGCCAAGACTCTGCAGGCAAAGGAGGAAGCTGAACCTCTGGGAGACCTTTCACATTTCCGCAATTTGGTAGCACACCATATTTCAGGTTTTGTCAACCTAGAGCCAATTCTCTTTCCAGTTATTCATATCTGTAAATTTGAGCTAAGTATAATGAATAGCTTTTGGGTAACCAAAGTACATACTTCTGGGGGTGTGTGGGGGGTCCTTTTATCTTTTCTAAACAAAATGTTGCCTATCCTTAGCTATTTGTCCCATTTCCAGTGATGAAGCCATCTAAAATCTATCAGTGAGTTATCCATTCCTTTTGTCATATTCTATAACACTTCCAGTTTGTTAAGTTGCCCAGAAGAAATCATTATGGTTGACTTTCAAGAAGATCCATTTCAAAGCAAGATGTTACTTTTCAGTTGCAGAACGATTTCTTAGAGAATTTACATTCTCTTTTCATTTGTGTTCCAAGAGAAACTTAAATCCAAGTTAACTCCCTTGCAGTTATGCATTTTATCTGGAATCTGAGAAGATTTGCTGCCTTATAAAATGCATACTTGGCCCTATTTGTTTTCATGATATATATTTTTTGATGCATACTGAAATCAAAAACAGGGGCAACAGACCCCTGAACAGAAATCACAGTCAAAGATCAGGAATTGCTTCACTGTGTAAGGACAAAACAAAATTTGCTTACTGCTGCTGAGTTTCAGGGTTAGGCACACAGGACAGGACTCCTGAGTCCTGTCCGATGTTTGCACAAAGAAGTCCTATATACAGCAACAGGCAAAACTCTTGTTTTTTTTCTACTCCAACAACCACATTAGAGAACCCAGTTAAAACATTCCTTGACACAGTCAGACCTTGGCTTTCCTGCGAAGCATAAACATGACCATGTTTAACCTAGTCCTTGAGGCAGATGATTGGTGTGCGCTGCATAAACCTCCGGCCCAGTTCAAGGACGCTGCCAGAGCTCAGCAGCGCTGGGTGCCCGCTCTCCTGAACAAACAGCTCCTCTTTCCACCACTCGCTGTGCAATGCAAAAGCAGTGCTTCAATATAAAAGTGCTGGAGTATGATTTGCCTTTATTTCCCTCCAGCCACAATCCCACATCTTTCTCTCCCCTCAACGTGCATTCACGCGTCTAAAGAAATTACCCTTACTGTTTAGCCAAAGAATGGTTTCTGACTGCCCCTACACGTACGGAAGACTTTAACGTCAAAAATGTTTGCACACAACAAATTTCACTTTCTCCTGGCTTAAGCAGTCCAGGTTTTCTTCCTGTTTCTGAGCTACAAATAATAAATAGTAATAAAAATCAAATGGATTGTAGTTACTAATGAAAATGGTCTAAGCAGCCAGACTAGTTATAAACAGTCAGTGATGACAGACTACCATATGTTAAGCTTCTCATTATTGCGCCAGAAAACATTATAATCACCTTAATTATGGCAATAGAGCGATTTTTCCCCCTCACTGGTGATGTAATGCCATAAAGCTCAACCTCTTCTGTTATTCATTACTGTCTATAGCGCAGAGAAGCATATGCACATATTGTCAAACGTTTATGCAAACAGATCAATTTGCCAAATATGCAACTATCCTAAATGGTCTCAAAAGAAGGAAAGAAAGCACACTTTACCTTGTGTGTTTTGTTGAAATATTTTGTTCAGATCCAAAGAGGAAGCTCTGGAATGTGATTTCTGTGGCCTTGGGGGTGGAGTAGGGGGCTCTTCTCCCTTTTTCATGGCATCTTCTATGGATGTGCTAGAATAAGACCTATGGGAGAGCAGTTAAAAAAATGAAAAGCAGAAAATATTTTATTTCAGAATCCATTTTAAACAATTACAGTGAATAGTATCTAAAAATACATGACCAGAACTTGAGTTCATGGTGGAAATCCCTTGCCCTGCTAACTAACAGTTCCCCTTATAACAAGGCGGATTTATTTGGCAACAGGGGGAAGGAACGATGCATCTGGGGAAATGGACCTGTCACACTTAGAGGGCTAATTCTTTCTAAGGCCTATTACACTACAGTTTCAGGCTCTTCTCATGAAACTCCAACTGCCACAACAATAACTATAGTAACTAGTTTTAATAAATCTGGGTTTAAAAAAAAACTCATTACAGCTTCTGTTGCTTTCCCAACTGCAAGAGTAGTGTTTATACAGGTGTAGCCTCAACTGACCTCTTGTATGCAATATTTAGTCATTTATAGTACTTTAACTATCAGAATATTATTTTTTCATAGTAAACAGTCACCAAATTCAACAAAATCCAGAAAAACTGAATGGATCCAAAGCAATCCAGACTGGTCAAGTACGTGTCTCAGTACACCCTTCTAGGCCATTCCATATAAGTCTATATCATGTAATCCCAATGCAGTGCATTTGGTAAAAGCTCTGATTTTGCTGAATAGCATCCAATATTTTTCAGTTGTTGTAGTTACCAGTTCTTCTGCACAATCAAGAGCTTTGTTCAAAATGAGCATTGACAACGTGAGATGTTATACATACTGTAATACATTATGTATGACTGGCAAGACCAAAACCACACTTGAGTAGAACAGAAATAACTCCCACTACTGGGAAACGGATCTTTTCTTGCCAAGCAGGCTGTTGTTAGAACACAGCTATTTAGTGGGACAGACACTTGGCAATACCGATCCTGTTTCTGATGTAAACTTTAATAAATACAAGAGTGAAAGCTGTAATTGCTTCCAAATTTACATCTGACACAAAAACCTCTGCTGATAATGAAATTTTTGTCTTGGTAGAGCCTTGAATTCCACGTCATTATCATTTAAGACCTAACTCAAACCTCCTAAAATAACTGGGAAAGGTTTTTTAACAGCTACTAGGTAAAAATGCCTGTCGCAGCAGTGCCAACACAGAGCCCTGTGACAATGAATCTCTGCTTCCAGCAGGCAGACCTCAGCACCTTGTGCTAAAAAGCCAGCCTCCTGGGCTGAGTGCAAGGATGTGCCTGAGGATGTCCAGTCCAACTTCTACACTGAAGCAGTGACATACAGTCAGATGTGAGACAAATGTGACTGCACTCACATTCAAGTGGCATTTTTCAAACTTGTTTAAGCATTTGTAACTTTATGCGTTTTCTGTTTGAAGAACTTTCACATGAATTCTGCATAAAATACTCTTATGTTTTTTTTTTCTTACTTACATGCTATGATTCAGCAACACAGCAAGAGAATTTAAAACAGTATAAAAGCAAAAATGGCTGTCAACAGAAAAATGGCAGCCAAGGTGGTTCAGCCTTTCTGGATGGAATCACTAAGAACAGAGGATTTCCATCTCCATTCACTATGTGGAGAGCTGGTCTTCTCTTACTAGCAAACTCTGACAAGCTTATAAGGAAAGAACTCCTAACTGTCCTTTCATTGACTAAGAAAAGAATTGAAGCCCTCTGACAAACAAAAAAAAAAAAGTTTTAAGGTGAATGCATGGTATGGCTGTCCAACAGAAGAGCCAAAACTAATACATAATCTGTTTATACACAGTAGCTCCTGGCACATCTCCCATTTCCTTAGAATACCCAAATCCAGCAGGTGCCATTTCTAGTGCTCAGCTAAGAGCTTCCACCACGCGCTGACCAATCACAGGCATGAATATGCATAGCAACCAAAGGATGCACTCATTCACACATGAGAACTGAGCCAGTGCCACTGCATCCGCGCACAGCCACCGTGCAGGGTTTAACAGCAGGACAGCAGTGAGCCTTTCCCAGAGCCAGGGGAGCTCCTGCCATTCTGCCATGGCCCCATGAGGCAGGGCTGGAGGCAGCCATTACCCCAAGGAAGCGGTCAGGTAAAACTGCCAGGGCCTTACAAGCAGGGACTGCAGGGCATAATGCAGTGCTCCTGGGGGCTGCAGCTTACATGGCAACACACATTATCACACCTGGCATCTAACATCAGAGCAGTGTACATCTTATTCTGAAACAGAAATGAAAGCGGTACCTGGATCTGGGTCTTGCTTTAAGTGCAAGAGGTTCCTGAGCAGCTGAAAGAGAAAAGAAAAAAGAACTGCTAGTACATGCTATGTTAAATAAGAGCTGTGAGATCAGTGTACATTTGAGTTCAGCAAATGTGGATGTGAGAGCTTGCTCATTTCACGTGATTTGTTTTTGCTTCTCCTTCTCCTTTGTTTCTGTAACGTGTCGATGTTCTAAAAATTCAAAAGCCCAAGCGTAGTCAGAACTCCACCTTCTGATTTGGCTGTCGCAGAACAGAGGAAGCAATGGGTCTCACAGCACCGACCAGCAGTTCTGGAGGCAGCCATGACAAAAGAGAGTTGGCAAGCAATGCAGAAATAACATAAGCTTCGCACAGAAAATATCTTTCTCCTGGTCCAGATGTCTGTACGTTGTCCCAAATACCAGACACATGCACAAACCAGACAATGCACAAACATTTACGTCCTTCCTAAATACTTCAGCTAATCAGTACAGAAGTCCGTGTTCATGTCATCCACAGCAATCTTTAATAGATCAGGTTGAAGTTACTTTGACACACTCAAAGGCATGGCATTTTAAGAAAGGCATTTTAAGAAACAGTGGAAAGCTTTATAGGGTGTGTCAGACAAAAACATTTCTCTCAATGTAAAAATCTCTTTCTTTTGTTTGTGCGAATTCTGAATATCCTGCCACCTCCAGATTCTATGCAATAGGAAAACAGTAGCACTGAGTTACCTTCTCTGGAAAATTCCCTGAGGCTGTTCCTCAGTTTACACACTCTTTACAAGACTTTGCTGTTGCTCTCCTCGCTAACATAAAGTAATCTTGAGATAATACATCCGTGTGATTGCTTTCAAATTTAGCCCACTGAGATATCCTCCAGGTATTGCAGCAGCATGAGTGATCCCAGTGCACTTACAAAGTGAATCTTTACATTTTCCTGTTGTTCTGCTAATCAAGGCACAACACTTCAGAGAAGCAAGGAGGATAGGGAAAAAAATTCTCAGAGCTTCTGCTTCCTTCAGACAGACTCCTGTATCCAAGTCAGACATTTATCATCAACTGCTGTACAGCGCTGCCTGAGAATACAACAGATTCCCCCTCACAGAACAAGAGCTCCCCGTGGTAGCAGCTGGCAAATACAGACCTTTTCATGGCTCACATTGTGTCCCTGCATAGGGCTTGCACAGGAGGCTTTAGGCACACAGAGCACAACAAATACCATATGCCACATGTACAGCCGCACGCTATTTCTTAACAAAAGAAATGGCTTTCAGGGTCATGCAGTGATAGTTGGTGCTTTGGATGGAATAAACCCAAATGCAGCTGGCAGAGATACAAAAAAAAAACACTTATAAACCAAGTTCAAGCAGATTATTTTCACCAGCAAACTGGCTGGCAGTCATTCCAGGTTTCTGTGCAACAAACTCTTATAAAAGCAATTAAAGAGGAGAGAGGGAATTACTATTAAAATATGCAGTGGTGATAATCCTGCTCTCTCTGTGTCAAACTTCCTGAGAATACGACTTGAGAAGCCGCCTCTCGACAGCCATATGACCCAATTTTTCAAAATACTGCAATTGCTGATTATTAAATTACACGCGCCGTTATTAAATATACGCCATTTAGAAATAGGAAGTGTAAATCCTCTCCAAGCTAAGCCATGCTTAAGAACCATCCAATTTTCCTTCTTTTATGGAGATAGTAATTCTGTTTGTACTTCCTTTAGAAAGCCTTTCTTCTGAAAAAAAAAAAAAAAAACCCAACAGGTAAAACTGGCGTTTTATCTGTCCTTGAGGACATCTTGTTGAGGTAAACAGAGAAACACAAAAGGAAGAGAGAGACCTGAAAAGACTGCAAATAAAAAAATATAGCAACATAATACTACTGCCAAGGATTTTCTTTTAAGCTTCTGAAAAATCAGGAAATTCAAGGCTGCAGTTACACAATACCCAGATCTAGCCTTAGCGTGAACCTTTCATAAGGTGAAAAACAATGCACAAAACTCTTATAAAACAGGTAGTTCATTATTAGGGTGTGCAAACAACGTGGCAGCATTTCTGTGCCATGTGCTGGCTTCGTGGTGCACTCACTCTGTGCATACTTCAAGTGTGAGGTGTAGGTTTGCACATATATACAACATAATCATTCAAGATGATACAAAAATATTTACTCAGCTCATGAGTTTTCCATATTTCTACTGCTATGAATGAACAAGCTTAACTAACATGAAACCAAGACAAAATCAAAGTTGTTGAGTAAATTGATTACATGTATTATTTAAAAGTTTGTACAATTCCTGGATTAGCAGAGCCCGATGAACTGAGCAGCCTGGTTTGGACCAATTAAAATAGTGTATAATGGTGAACTTATTCACTCAAACCACAGGAGAGCGTTGAAGTTCCCTTTTTGGGTGTGTAACTGCTTCCAGCCCCTCCCCCAAGCTCAACTTCATTTTAACATTTCTAATTATGCAGAATCCATAACTTCTGGCTGTAGCCTAACAGACAACTGGGGTCTCCCTGCTTTATGGCACGGAGACTTGAGTTCAAAACTGTGTTATAACATGCTACACTGATAAGGAAAACAAAACAAGATTTCTTAGTTTAAATCACCTGCAGTGACTCACCTATTACCTCTTATTGGTAGCCTAGACAGAAATTTAATGTTCACAAATGTGATCCTTTAATCCTCTAAAAGTCCAAGGCCAGCAATGACCTTACACTTGGCAGTCTAAATAAAATGGACAGACTTTTCAGAGATGCTGAGCATATACAGTTTTTACACAGCCTTCCTTGGTAAGTAAAACCTGCAGGACTGCCAAAGAAGCAGGAGAAGATGCAAGGGAGTTAAAAATGATAGCAGCAATGGTGATGTGCAGGTGACAATGTTTTATTTTTCTTAAGCATACCAAAAATGGAATTGCTGAAGTGAAAATAAAACTCCTTGAATCACAGAATCACCAAGGTTGTAAAAGAACTCTAAGATCATCCAGTACAACTGTCCACCTATCACCAATATTTCCCACTATGCCATGTCCCTCAGCAGTACAACATCTAAATATTTCTTGTACACCTTCAAGTACAGCGACTCCACCACCTCCCTGGGCAGCACATTCCAGGTTCCAGCACCTGACCAATCTCTTGGGGAAGAGATATTTCTTAACGTCCAACCTGAATCTCCCCTGATGCAACTTGAGGACATTCTCTCTTGTCCTATAGCTAGTTACGTGGGAGAAGAGGCCAGCCCTCATCTCGCTACAACCACCCCTCAGGTAGTTGTAGAGAGAGATGAGATCACCCCTGAGCCTCCTCTTCTTGAGACGCTCCTGGGCAAAATGTGGAGGGCAGGGACTAGGGAGAACGGAATGGAGTCTTTGAATGGACCCCCTTTTCCCTTCAGAAGGGAGCGAATGTGTGTGTCTGTCTGCTTGCGTAAGAGAAGCAGCAGTTGTTCAAGACGGTTGGACTAGATGATCTTAGTGGTCTTTTCCAACCTTAGTGATTCTGTGACTCTAAAAACAAGAGCTGATAGGATATCTGGTAGATGCCAAGTGTTTGGGAAGACGCCAGGGAAAAAAAGGGGTGGCAAAAAAAAAAAAAAAAAA